>OY992889.1:16917219-16977219 GCA_963921405.1 Cepaea hortensis
CGGCGTCGTCAATAAAGATTGATGGTACACCATGTGCACCTTGTGACATAATCTGTGTCTTCTTTTTGTTAATTGTTAAACCAAAATCAGAACAAGCATTGGAGAATGCAGATAGTAGATGTTGTAATTCTTCCTCAGAGTGGGTCGTAATCGCAGCATCATCCGCAAAAAGCAACTCTCTGATTAGTACCCTGCTAATTTTGGTCTTGGCCTTCAATCTCTGAGCATTATAGAGGCCACCATCTGAGCGTGAGTGAATGTATATACCGTCATCCTGATCACGAAAGGCATATTTCAGTAGAAGTGAAAAGTATATCCCAAAGAGGGTGGGGGCTAGTACACAACCTTGCTTAACTCCACTCTTGATTTCAAACTCTTCTGAAGTTGAGCCATCAAACTTGATTATACCCTTCATGCCTGTGTGGAACGATTCCACAATGGACATAAGAGTTGGTGGACAGCCAATCTTCTTTAGTGCTTTGAACAGACCCTCACGACTGACCAAATCGAATGCCTTTGTGAGGTCGATGAAGGCAATAAACAGTGGCTGATTTTGTTCCCGGCATTTTTCTTGCATCTGTCGCAATGAGAATATCATATCAATGGTAGACCGGTTCTGACGGAAGCCGCACTGTGATTCGGGGTAGACTTGATCTCCCAGGACTTGAAGTCTGCGCAGGACAATTCTGGCAAATACTTTCCCAACAATACACGGAAGTGAGATACCCCTATAGTTGTTGCAGTCGCTCCGATCTCCCTTGTTCTTGCACAGCGTTATGATGTTTGAATCTTTGAAATCCTGTGGGACTTGTCCTTCTCGCCAGCATAGCTCTATTAGCTGGTGGATCTGCAGAGCGAGGGTGTCTTGCCCACTCCTGATCACCTCTATTGGAATCCCATCCTTACCTGGAGCCTTGCCAGATGCAAGCTCATTTATAGCACACTTAACTTCTGTTATAGTGGGAAGTGTGTCCAGGTGGTCAAGAGTTGGCAGGGCCTCTATGGCGTTGAGGGCATCATCCGCCAGCTTGGTCTCACTTGAGTAAAGCTCTAAATAGTGCTCGACCCATCTATCCATCTGCTGTTTCTTATCAGTGATGATTTCTCCAGTCAAGGTTTTCAGCGGTGCACTTTTTTTGATCATTGGACCACAGGCTTTCTTTATCCCTTCATACATGCTTCTGATGTTTCCCTTATCACTTGCGATTTGAATGGACTCACATAACTTGATCCAATAGTCATTCGCACACTGCCTGGCAGCCTTTTGTACATCCTTCCTCGCTTGCTTCAGCTCACTCAGAGTGCTACGCGTTGGTCTTTCCTTGTTTCTTAAGAGAGCTATCTTCTTTTTATCAATCAAGGGCTGCAGTATCTGGCTGTTTGCCGCAAACCAGTCCTGCCTCTTATGATCCACAGTGCCGTAAACCCCTACCGCTGTTTTATAAATAGTTTCCTTAAGTTTACTCCATTTATCATTTACTATACAATTTTCTGATGTATCATTGAAAGCGTCCTCAAGTTGCTGTTGAAATTCAAAGCACTTTCCAGGATCGTGAGTGTTAATAATATTAATCCTGGGGCTAGACTTGTGTTTAGCTGTGTAGATTCTCTTTGGTCTCAGCCTAACCCTTGCAGCAACCAAAGAATGATCTGTATCACAGTCAGCACTGTGGTAACTTCGAGTTAATGATGTATGGTTCAGATGTTGTCTCCGTGTGATAATGAAGTCCAGCTGATGCCAATGGCCGGATCTTGGATGTTTCCATGTGACCTTATGCATCTCTTTTTCTACGCCAACTGACAAGGACTTATAATCCGTAACAGTTGCCTCTCGCTTTGATTCCGAGACCGGTTAAGACCAGGGATGGAGTTATTGCCTCTCCATAGCACAAAGCCTGGGCTAAAATAAAGAAACCATGTGTTGCCCATGCAGCATGATCCCTCTCTCGGCCTGCCTAGTTCACTCCAGAGGAAAGTTAACACCTATACATCTGGAACAAGACAAGCTGCAGAAGCTGCCGGATCAGCAAAGCAATGCTCTAACTGTCCGCTTGTCGGAGCTTCGATCCTAGACCAGCTGCCAACCAAGGCTTAGGGCCTGGTCTGCCCTGCCATGACTTATTTTGCCTTTGGGTTGCATTTCCTCGCACCAGGATAAGGCTAGTACCCTCCCAATTGCGCTCTTCCGCCCGAAGCCGTTGGCACAATGTGGGGTGTCGGGTTTGGTAAGCGCCGCCCAACATTCGGCGCTGACAGAAAGCAGGTAGTACCGTCTACTGTCATACGGTAGCTCAGTCATTCGTCCTTCCTAGTGACGACCATAATCTGTGTCTTCTTACAATTCAGTTCTAACCCCAGTTGTTCACTGTGTGTAACAATCGCATCTACTAAATTTTGCAGGTCCTGTTCATTGTTTGCAATCAAGACTGTATCATCTGCATATCTTCTACATTTCTGAAAATATTTTCACTGTATAGGGAAAAAAAAAGATCTGGAGACATTACACATCCCTGCCTAACACCTCTTTTAATAGGCTGATATTGTCCCACTTCATTATCAATCCTTATGGCAGCTTGTTGTTTCCAATATATGTTTTTTTTTATAATTATAATGTCTTTCCCATCGATTCTTAGATCTGCAAGCATATCTACCATGTTGACATGTCTTACTCTATCGAAAGCCTTTCTGTAGTCAATAAAGCAAAGATGTATATCTATGTTTACTTCTGTTCAATAACTGAACGCAGGATATACATAGCATTTACTGTACCCATTCTTTCTACAAACAGACATTGTTTTTCCCCCATTTCAGGTTGTATTTTCTTCTTCACTCTTTGCATGATAATTCGTAGCAAAATCTTTGTGATGTGACTCATTAACAACAACAACAACTTTAATAACAAATACAACAACAACTTTCATAACACAACGACAAGAGATGATCACAGTTTACCAACCAGAGTCGATGGAGTTAACAGCGAAACCTTATACACACACCGCCACAGGGCGAAAGCTGCACCATTTTCCTTGTACCTCTTACAATCTTCTTCAAGTGTGTCCAGACCAACGGTCGCCCACTCGCCGTGTGTACCCAGTATTTTCAAGAAGCCTCTATCTGCCTGCCAGACCAGGGAAAAATACTGAGATTAGCATGGTAACTTATCGTAACAGCTCTTAAGACAATAAAAGGGGTTTCAAAGGCAAGATAATCGATATCATCGCACCGGGTTTTATCCCAGATTGCTTGGTATCTTTATACTGGGCGCTCTTCCGAAAGCGTCGCACAAAGCACGAAAGCCGTAGCTTCAGTGACGATCCCTGAGATTCTTCGAAAAAACTGCACTCGTCAACCCATCGACGCAGCCCAGAATTGAATACATGACATCCGGAACGCGGGGCAAGCGTCATAACCACTTATCCGCGGAAAATCTCATCTTAAGACAATTTGGTGCTGGTATCAGTAGGGATGATTTGTCAAAGACACAGACGATAGGTGGTTGTGGAGATACATGATCGCCGGAACATGATAGGATGATGATGATGGTCACAGGCATGACGTCTCCGGGAGCGTTCCAGTTGAAAACAGCTTATAGGAAAAATTGTTTTAGTTGCCATGTGATATATAGTTGTGCTGTGTTTATGTGTATGAGAGAGAGAGAGAGAGAGAGAGAGAGAGAGAGAGAGAGAGAGAGAGAGAGAGAGAGAGAGAGAGAGAGAGCTGGGGGAGGGAGGGAGAGAGATGGCGAGAGAGAGACAAAGAGAATAAAAGAGAGAGATAGAGAGAGAGCGAGAGAGAGAGAGAGAGAGAGAGAGAGAGAGAGAGAGAGAGAGAAAGAAAGAGAGAACATCAGGCTGGAGACGCAAGAAGCTGAAGGACACTTTAAGGAAGGTCGTTGAATGTGTTTGTTTCCCTGTTAGTATTTAGGTCAGCACACTATACATGCAACATGGTAAAACACAACATTACATTGTGGTATACACAGAGTATGGTAAAACACATTCCATTGTATTATACACAGAACATGACAAAACACAATATTACATTGTACTTCTTCTTCTTCTTCTTCTTCTTCTTCTTCTTCTTCTTCTTCTTCTTCTTCTTCTTCTTCTTCTTCAGCATTCCGAGCCATTGAGGTTCTTTGCTGCAGATACAATCCGTCTCCATTCGTCTTTCTGGTTGACCTTCTCTTGCCAGTCGTTTATTCCAGGTGCTTGTAGGTCTGTATATATATTATCTCTCCACCGTCTTCTTGATCTACCTCGGGGTCTACGCTCATTTATTTCCTGAGTGTAAGCGAGTTTTGTTTCCCTATTATTTTCCATTCTTTCTATACGCCCCAGCCATTGCAGTCTATTAGCCTTCATGATACCAGTGATTAGCGGGGATTTAAACAAATCATAAATGTCTTTGTTACTGTATTACAATGTACTATTCATAGAAAATGATAAAACACAAAATTACATTGTAAGGTGCATAGTACACGGTCAAACAAAACATTACATTCTACTATACATAGGACATGCTAAACCACAACATTACATTGGACTAAAAACAGAAGATGGTAAAACACAATATTACATTGTGTTATACACAGAACATGGTAAAACACAACATGAGTTGAGTTGAGTTAAGAACCGACATCACTGCACTCAGGACATTCCCATACGTGCTCCGTCCCCTCGTTCACCAGCCAGCGAAGATTCATACTACTAATCGTTCCCACAGCTATCTGATTAAAAGTTCTCCTGGTCTTCCTTCTCACAATATTACATTGCACTATACAAAGTAAAGTAGTGAGTAAGCAAAGTACCCATTAAATGCCTTTGGCACTTTGAGCATTTAGTGCAGTGGTTCTCAGTCGGTGGGGAATTTCCCCCCCCCCTCCGGGGGTGGGGGGGGATTTTAGTGTATCCACGGGGGATTTAGGATTATTTCAAGATCGCGTTAATACAAGAACCGATTACTTGATATTGTTTTTCCCTTCATACTGTACGGCTCTGTACGCCTCACCCTTCTAAAATTCATTTTATAAAGTAAGTAGACCCACAAATCATGTTTTATGTGAACGTCTAGACTTGTTTTAGTATGTGCTATTAAATTTAGCTTCCATTATTACGTATACTGTGTAGGGGCAGGGCGGGATTTTTAGGTAAGAAAAACGAAAAAGGGGGGGGGATGATGACGTTCTGAAAATATGGTGAAGGAGGGCACGGGCCAAAAAAGGTTGAGAACCACGGATTTAGTGTAAAGCCTATATCTGTATAGACCAACCGGTACTAGGTAGTTCATGTGATCTAGTCGTCAGCCTCTACGTATCAATACATGTCCCATTTTAATCGGCACAAACCTGGTAACCGAGATCTATGTTAATATTTCTCCTCGATGCATCCCCGAACCCCAGACCACCACGCCATCAGTCCAGCATCTAGCCATTTCGATATCGTTATTCCCCGTACTAACTAGAATGAGCAGCTCAATTCAACACGGCACGGCGACAAAAACATCAACAACAGCAACATCTGTCACCAAGAACACAAACATATACGTGAGCACTGACCCGGATCCCCAGATGCATGTGAGCTGTCTGTAGCAGCAGTGCAGGATATCTGCCTTTGATTGTCTTCAGCTTGCTGAGATCTTCGCTCAGCAGCACCCCACTGGCGTAGTGACACAGCTCACTGCGGTCCCCGATCAGCACATCCAGGTACCTGGCCCTACAAGATGATACATGGAAGATGCTGAATATTGTGTTGGCTCGCTTTGAACTCAAGCGTAGTCCATAGATGTGCTACTACTTCTTGTGCACTGGATTGATTTTTGCATGTGGATTAACTTTCTCTGCTACCAGTGTCCCTCGCTATCAGCCGAACCCACTCCGATTTATGAGGCATTTCTAATTTACGTCTCCAGGTCTAGAATGAGAAGTCAACATTTTATTCCAACAAGCCGGCTGCAGGGTTGAACCTGCCATCTCGACATCAACACACCGGAACTTTAAGAGCGAGCACTCTTATTAATTCGTTCATGCTGATCTCTGAATACTGAATTTAAGAATCTTCATCACTGCACTAGGTACATTCCCACAGATGCCCCTCAACATTCTTCACAAGCCATCCCAGAGTCTCCGTGCTGATTACTGTGCAAAGTTGTGGTGTCCTCTTCAGGCTCGGAAAGTGCTGGTTCACTCCCAGTGTAGGGCTAGGAATTTTTCCCGAGGATAGTTGCTATCTAATAACAAGACAGCAATAGGAGGTCTGGTGTGCAGGTTAAAAATTCCACGACAGAGTGAAAGTAGCAAAGAGCAAGCCATAAAGCCGCTGCTGTGGCAACACTTTAAGTGAAAGCAAATCTGTCCATATGTAGATAGAATCCGTTACCTTGGATGGAATCTGTCTAGAGGAAGCAAACCTTGCACATATGTAACGTGACAACCATGACGCTCCTCACCACCTCCATAACGGTTCACGTTATTACACAGTGGCTAGCAGGCGTGTCCGTTGGCCTGTTGGTCATGTGTTCGAATACTCTGCTAGTTTTCTTTATACTACTAGTTTGGGCTCCCCACAGAAATGGGTACTAGAAATGTTTCGGGAAGAAAAAGTGTAATATTGACTACAGCTGAGTTAAGTTGTGTCAAGAACAGACATCACAGCGCTCGGAACATTCGCAGACACGCTCCCTCATCATCTTCAACAACCAGCGAAGAGTACCAATGCTAATAGTACGGCTAGCAATCTGATTATGTGTCCATCTGGTTCTCCTCGGAGAACTGAGTTATTGTTATTGACTACCAGCTGTCGAGTGCCTATTGGTCAATAAACATATACGATAAACGCCATATATCATCACTCCTCATGGCGTGAGAAGAGTTCCTTGACTTTACTCCCACTTACCATTCTTGGCTTTTCTTCGCGTCTTAGAATCTGACCAAGCAATTCAATCCTATATTACTCTTCTATAACTTTAAGAAATGCTGGAGTATGTCGTCACAGCAAGAAGGCTGCAAGTGAAGTGAGACAGCGGGAGGCCAAGAGATAAGTTGTGTAACAGTTTGGCCTCGTAGGACGGAGGAACGATGGTATCAGAAATGATTAGAAGCACGAGAGGCAGAGGGCTGTGGATGTGATATGATCACCAACGTCACACGGTTAAGACTATCAGAACAAACAAAACTTTAAGAAGTCGTCTTTTTTTCTCCTGTTTCCCTTAATACTTTCGTGTATAGTGTCTTACTCTATAGTGGAAGCAGTATAGAATAAACTATGTCGAATGAAGCATACGTTGAATGAATAAAAACAGCCAGGAAACTGGTTGATACATGACACATTAGAACCATTCTCAAGTCTCCTGCGTGGACTGGTTATGGGATCTGCCTCATGCTCTGATTGTCATGTTGTTGTTGTTGTTGTTGTTTTAAACTCCGTCATTCGGTTCACGAGCGTAATTTGTTCATATTATTTTTCGGACAACACTGAGTCACTATTTTGATCACTTGAAACGCCATGAAAGTTTGGAGAGAACAATAATGGAGGGGTATACGCCTGGGAG
The DNA here is from genome assembly GCA_963921405.1 of Cepaea hortensis. NCBI lineage: Eukaryota > Metazoa > Mollusca > Gastropoda > Stylommatophora > Helicidae > Cepaea > Cepaea hortensis. Next base: position 16,924,768 of record OY992889.1, read on the forward strand.
GAGAGGAAGATGAAGGCCAAAGAGAAGATGGGTGCAGGATGTGGCGGATGATCTCCAGATGGGTGTATCGGACGCGGGACATCTTGTTTATGATCGAGATGTTTTCCGGAAGGTTGTTATGGGAACGAGGTTCTGCAAAGACATGCTACTGAATGAATGAATGAATGTATGGTACGTTATATATCTTTTTTATATATCATATGAAGTGAGGAAATGAGTAATACTCAAAACAAAAACAATAAAAACACATAGTCACGGGTATTATTCGAATGTGGAACATCTGTTATCCCCACAGTAATTTCAAATTTAACACGAACTCTTTCTGATCGCATAACACCGGTTGAAACCGCCTAATTGCCACAGTCTCACTATATTTGAGCATTCGTTTATTGTTCTTCGAATACATTATGACTATAGTTTATGAAGTGTTGAGAAATCTACGAAGAGATTGTTTTATTGCCTTTCGGCGATTTGGGACGCAGATGTGTTTCCAAGGCACCAGGACCGGGTTATATACTGGCCAAGACCTATTGACGCGTCCTCGTCGAGCGTCCTGGGCAACAAGTCCCTTCGGGGTCCTGGCTAAAGCCAGTAGGATCGTCGATTCCTCCGAAGTCGGAGAGTGTCTGCCTGTACGGCGAGGAACCACCATTATGCACACCAATAAGCCAGACATGGGACAACGGATACTCACGCAAACCTCAGGTCCTGTATGACATCACACTGATGGACAACAGGATGTCTTCATCCGACATACAGGACTTCGCGTTAGAGCTCAAGCCAACGAACACAAGCAAGCAAGCATTGCCTTTCGGCTGCAGGGGGATTCCCGAAGACTGATTAACTCTCTTTTCTACCCACACTGGTATATTTTCGGTTACTGTATTTACTTCGTTGTCTTTCGGTTCTTCCTATGTAACATGCTCTTGCTGTTATACTGCTTCTATTATACTGCACTATTTCCCCACAACATGACGTATTTAGAAGTAATAACTTTGGCATAATTTCTAGTAGTTAAACTCATTACATCACAGAACTTCTATTCGAATCTAAAGCCAGTACTTGCCTGTTGCGCTCTGTGCCACCCAGCATCATTGACCGCAGGCAGTTATCGATGGTGTTAATCGACTCATCAACTACAACAACATCGACACATATAACGTAAAGTTTCACCAAATAATCAACTACAACAACATCAACATCTACACAGCAAAGTGCTCACCCAGTCATCAGTTTAGTTTTTCACATCGCACATTTATTTCCGAGAATGTATTAACCGGGGTCGACTTAGCAACCTAGATAATTTTATTTTTAAATCCCCTTCTCATCTCATCTCATCATTATCTCATCTCATTTCATCATCATCTCATTTCATCTCATGTTATCATCGTCATCTCATCTCATCACCATCTCATCATAACATCGCCTCATCTCATCTCATCTTCTTTTTCTTGTACTTCACGGTGAAGCATAAACAGCGGGAGAGTGCCCGTTACGGGCTTCATATATCGAGATTCCCATGGGCTCTGTTATTCCTTCTATCCATCGTTTACGTGGCTTGTAATCCCCGTCTGGAGGAAATTCAAAAACACAACCGCCCAAGCTGGCAGGCAAGAATGCTAGCCACTGCGCCGTTTGCCCCTTTCCTATCTCCATACATTAACATCAATAAAGTAAAGAACTATTTACACGTCATAGCCTCAACGGTCACACGGTGCTGGACCTATATTTCCAGAGACCCATCGACACTCAGTCGGTGATGTGATCAGTATCACACCGACGTCCTTGTCTACCCACAAAATTTTCTGGTACTGACTTTACTCTTGGTCGACCAAATGTAGATAGAATCCGTTACCTTGGATGGAATCTATCTAGAGGAAGCAATCTGCCCAAACGTAGATAGAATCCGTTATCATCCAATGTTAACATCCACTATGATGTGGATTCAAACCCATGAGCATCTGGCCGGTAGGCGAGGGGCTAGCTACTACTCTATCGCGGATCCCATTACCCATAACGTAGAGATCGACCCCAGTCCAAAGTTGATTTACTAGACAATTAAGTTCAGTAGTTTGCCAATTGTTTTCAGAACGAGAAGTCAACTTTTACGCGGGAAGGTTAGCAAGATCAACAAATGCGCGAAGATGTCGGATGTGTCGGCCGAAAGGTATAAATATCGCAGCTATGATGTGAACAGGCACAACGCAATTACGCCCAGAACAATATCCCGGACGAACCCAACGAAAGAAGAAGTAAACAGTTAAATGCAAATGGCCAATGATTTATTTGAACCCACTACCCGACCGTCAGCGCAAGCGAAGTTTAAGCTCAAAAGCATTAAACATCGCTATCACGCTGACTTCTATCTTCATATACTAACATATACATTTATTTATTTTTTTTTTTTTTTTAATGTTACACATCCTTTGCACAGGAACTGGAGAAATTTCCTGTTCAGTCGCTTTGTTGGAATCATACACGCGGATTTCATGAAACATGTGTCCAATCCACAACATGGATATAGATGAGAAACGTGTATATATTTATACTGTAATGTAGTTTTATATTTTCATTTAGTTGTATCGGTGTGTGGGAGTCTCCGTGGCGAAGTGGTCAAGCCGTCTGACTCGGGCTCCGAAGGTTGTGGGTTCGATACCGGGCCGCGTCCTTCGGTTCACGAGTGCATTTTTTGGAGACTCCTGGGGGTCGTGGCTAGAGCTACGGAGTTCGTGCATTGTGCGACGCTTTCGGCAGTTCGCTGTGGAAAGAGAATGAGCGATATGGGATAAAATCCCGGTGCGATGAAGTCGACTCTGTCGACTTTTAAGCGACTTTTTTTGTTGTATCGGTGTGTGCTTGTTGTTTCTGTGCTGATGAAGGCTTTGGACGCAACGTTCATTTTGTTACTTGTCATTGTGTTCTAGTAATGTATACCATCTACTTGTTGTTGTTGTTGTTGTTGTTGTTGTTGTTGTTGTTGTAGCTGATTGATTAATATCTGTTTGCGGTACGTTGCGTTCAATCCCAGATTGATCCTCTAGGAAATTGCACGTACAGCAGCTTGGAATTTTCTTTCTGCACAAGAAAATATTACTAACAAATTAGGAACAGCTTCATAACATACCAGCCAGTATTCCTTTCCCAGGTTCCATGAGAATGGAGGCCAGTCGGCGGAGTTGATCTTCCTGGTTCCTCGTCAAGGAGTCGACGAACGTGCTCACCACCGCCTGCGTTTTAATTGTCGCTTGCTTCGACTTTCCCGCCGTTTTCCGGCCGACCTTGACGGTGTCTTTGGACCTGAGGGGCAGGGCTTTTTTGGTTGCCGGCATTATTACTGGGTGTAGGTTCAAGGTCAAGTGAAAACAAACTAGGCACGGCTCAGTATGTACTGCTCCACCGATGTGGAGTTGTGTGCAACACCTTCTCTGGAACACCTGAAAATGCAGTGTGTGGTAGCGGTAGTTTCAGTGGCAATAGTAGGAGTAGAAGGAGTGGCGGTGGTAGTAGCAGGAGTAGTAGGGGCAGAAGTAGTAGCTGGAGTAGTGATAGTGGTAGTGGTGGTGGTAGTGAAAATGGTAGTGGTAGCGACAGTGGTAGTGATAGTGAAAATGGTAGTGGTAGTGACAGTGGTAGTGATAGTGAAAATGGTAGTGGTAGTGGTAGTGACAGTGGTAGTGATAGTGAAAATGGTAGTGGTAGTGGTAGTGACAGTGGTAGTGATAGTGAAAATGGTAGTGGTAGTGACAGTTGCAGTGGCTGTGCAGCAGCAGTAGCAGTTATAGTAGCAGGAGTAGCAGGAGCAGTAATAGCAGTAGTAGAAGCAGTAATAGTAGTAATAGCAGTATTATTAACAATAATAGCAATAATAATTGCAGCAATACCAGTAATAGCAGTAGTAGTAGCAGTAATAGTAGCAGTAGTAGTAGAAGTAGCATTAGTACAGTAACATTAGTAGTAGTAGCAGCAACAGCAGCAGTAGTCGTAGTAGTTGTAGTAGTAGTAGTAGCATTAGCAGCAGCAGCAGTAGTAGTAGTAGTAGTAGTAGTAGTAGTAGTAGTAGTAGTAGTAGTAGTAGTAGTAGTAGTAGTAGTAGAAGTAGTAGTAGTAGTAGTAGTAGTAGTAGTAGTAGTAGTAGTAGTAGTAGTAGTAGTAGTAGTAGTAGTAGTAGTAGTAGTAAAAGTAGTTCTTGTAGTAGTAGTAGTAGTAGTAGTAGTAGTAGTAGTAGTAGTAGTAGTAGTAGTAGTAGTAGTAGCAGTAGTGGGATTAGTAGTAGTAGCAGTAGTAGTAGTAGTGGTAGTAGTAGTAGTAGTAGTAGTAGTAGTAGTAGTAGTAGTAGTAGTAGTTCTTATAGTAGTAGTAGTAGTAGTAGTAGTAGTAGTAGTAGTAGTAGTAGTAGTAGTAGTAGTAGTAGTAGTAGTAGTAGTAGTAGTAGTAGTAATAGTAGCAGCAGCAGTAGTAGTAGTAGTAGTAGTAGTAGTAGTAGTAGTAGTAGTAGTAGTAGTAGTAGTAGTAGTAGTAGTTCTTGTAGTAGTAGTAGTAGTAGTAGTAGTAGTAGTAGTAGTAGTAGTAATAGTAGCAGCAGCAGCAGCAGTAGTAGTAGTAGTAGTAGTAGTAGTAGTAGTAGTAGTAGTAGTAGTAGTAGTAGTAGTAGTAGTAGTAGTAGTAGTAGTTGTTGTTGTTGTTGTTGCAGTAGTAAGCTGCCTATATCACGGCATTGACTAAACAGTATTAAGAACCTATAGCACAACACCAGCAAACAGTTGTAGTAACACTGTTGAACACATACATCTTTCTGTGGCAACATATGGGCGTGAGTCATGAACAATGTTGCCATCATTAAAGAAACAAACTAAAGCTCAAATACTGAAGACAAGCTCTTAGAATATCATGGACCAAGATGAAGAAAAATACTGAAATTCTACCAGATAAGAGCATCGAAGAACACTGGCTCATGAACAGTGTCATGTCTCAGAAACTGAAATACTGTCACCGTATTATCACCATATATCGTGGACCAAGACGAAGAAAAATACTGAAAGTCTACCAGATCTGATCACGGAAGAACACTGGCTCATGAACAGTTTCATGTCTCGGAAACTGAAATACTGTGGTCATATAAAAAGTCACAGCAGCTGGGGGAGATCGGTGATGGAAGGCGTGGTTCCTGGCAGAGGAGACAGGGTTCAACCAGCACGAAGATGGACACAGGACAGTGCGGACATCTTTGACATGAAGGTGCAGGAGGCGGGAGAAATAACAAAAGATCAAGAAGCTTTTGCGAACCGCCGTGATGAGATACACTTCTGCAGACGCGCCATAATGAGATAAACTTCTGGCGATACGCCGTGATGAGATAAACTTCTCGTGATATGATGTGATGAGATAAACTTCTGTTGGTGCGCCGTGGTGAGATAAACTTCTGTTGATGCGATGTGGTGAGATAAACTTCTGGCGATGCGCCGAGATGAGATACATTTCTGGCGAAGCGCCGAGATGAGATACACTTCTGGTGACACGCCGTGATGAGATAAAATTCTGGTGACGTGCCGTGATGAGATAAACTTCTGGTGATGCACGATGATGAGATAAACTTCTGGCGACGCGCCGTGATGAGATAAACTTCTGCTAATGCACAGTTATGAGATAAACTGCTGGCGATGCGCCGTGATGAGATAAACTTCTGGCGATGCACCGTGACGAGATATACTTCTGGCGACGCGCTGTGATGAGATAAACTTCTGGCGATGCACCGCGATGAGATAAACTTCTGGCGACGCGCCGTGATGAGATAAACTTCTGCTAATGCACAGTGATGAGATAAACTGCTGGCGACGCGCTGTGATGAGATAAACTTCTGGCGATGCACCGCGATGAGATAAACTTCTGGCGACGCATCTTGATGAGATCGACTTGTGAAAAGGACCTGATACATGCTGATGTTATGAGGAGAAATACATTATAAAACTTATTTACAACTGGCAAAATTAATGGGGAGAGAGCACGGGGAGGGCAGAGAGAACAATACCCGGATGGCTTGACCACGTGACACAATCGAAACATAAGAACAGAGATGATTCAGGATTGGCGATCTTGTCAGATGCTTATAGACATGGTAGACGATGTTGATGAATGATTATTTCATCATCAACATCAATTGCCATGTCAGCTGGCGTAGGCGTTCATGTCTCTCCACATATCTCGGTCTTTGGTGTTATGGATCAAATCTGCTGCTGATAATTCTCCATCTATCCATCATCATTTCTCTTGGACGGCCTCTGCCTCTCTTCCCTCGATCTTTTCAGTTGTTTCCTGTTTTCCGATGTATCTTTTCTCATCACATGACCTAAGAAAGTTGGTTGTCTCATTCTTATTGTTGTATGTAATGTTCTAGTTTGATTAGCCTCTTTCAGGCAATCGTTGTTAGTTATTCAAGAAATCTTGGGACAATAATGTGGTGGTTTACCTTTATCTTTCACATCCACATCGGGCTCTTTTACCCCTGCTTTTGACAGCCATTTCCGGTTGTCAGGACAAGTGAATGTCCTGCTCTGCTGCAGAGTTGTCCACTTATCCCGGTGGATACTTGGTCCTCAGGACTGCGTTAGCCACACCGCGGTGTGTTTCCCATCCTCTACCACTAGGAGATGCAGTTGGGATTTTCTCTTCCTAAAATTATGGTCTGCGGTCTCCATGGCCGAGGCGTTAGCAGCTTTCTCCGTAACACCGAATACTCTCGTGGTTGACGTGAGCGCACGAGATTTGAAGTGGTTCGAGTCGCGCCAGTGACTTATGAGAGTATGGAGCCGATCACCCAGAATGCAATGGCAAACTACTGAGCATAATCTTGCCAAGAAATCAACAATCAGCTGAAAGATGCTGATGTTGACAGCGATGTCCTGTAAAGGATATGCAAAACATTTTAAAATTATGGTCTATGATGGTGAAAGCTCCCCAGTACTTTTAGAGGAATAGTTATTTACCTAATATTAATCTGATTCGTGCAGCTTTGGTTATCAACATGAATATGTCAACAACAACAAAAAAAGCAGTGAACTCTATCTTATTAAAATTTTTGACTTTTAAAATTGGTCTTTCTGTTTGACTAAATTATTGACTTTTATTTTCTTTCTGATGCGTCGATAGCAAAACTACTTGCTCTGTTCTGCATGTTTTCCAATACAATTGAGATAACTGTATGTGCATATTGACCCATTATTTGTAGTCATTACATTAATGGCAATCAGCTCAACGTAAAATTAGCCTTGTAAATAAGAGAAGTAGGGATATAACAGCAGGATATAATAACAGGACATAAAAACGGGTACATAGATGTAACACCCACGAAAAAGTGACAGATACTAGACCAGTGGTTCTCAATCGGTGGGGAATTCCACTCAGGGGGACATTTTAGGGTCTCCAAGGAGGGGGGGGGGGGAGAGATATAAGATTATTTCAAGATCGCGTTAATACAAGAACCGATTACTTGATATTGTTTTTCCCTTCATACTGTACGGTTCTGTACGTCTCACCCTTCTAAACTTCAATTTATAAAGTAAGTAGATCCACAAATCATGTTTTATGTGGACGTCTAGACTTGTTTTAGTATGTGCTATTAAATTTAGCTTCCATTATTACGTATACTGTGTAGGGGAGGGGCAGGATTTTTAGGTAGGAAATACGAAAGGGGGAGGGGGGGGGAAAATGACGTTCTGAAAATATGGTGAAGGGGGCAGGGCCAAATTTTTAGGTAGGAAATACGAAGGGGGGGGGGGGGTGACGTTCTGAAAATATGGTGACATAGGCCAAAAAAGGTTGAGAACCACTGTACTAGACACAATTCACTGTACACTATGTCTGTGTTTAGTATCTGACAGATACTAGACACTATCCACTGTATACTCTCTCTGTGTTTAGTATCTGATAGATACTAGACACTATCCAGTGTATACTCTCTCTGTGTTTAATATCTGACAGATAATAGACACAATCCAGTGTGTACTCTCTCTGTGTTTAGTATATGACCGATACTAGACACAATCCAGTGTATACTCTCTCTGTGTTTAATATCTGACAGATACTAGACACAATCCAGTGTGTACTCTCTCTGTGTTTAATATCTGACAGATACTAGACACAATCCAGTGTGTACTCTCTCTGTGTTTAATATCTGACAGATACTAGACACAATCCAGTGTGTACTCTCTCGGTGTCTAATATCTGACAGATACTAGACACAATCCAGTGTGTACTCTCTCTGTGTTTAGTATCTGACAGATACTAGACACAATCCAGTGTGTACTCTCTGTATGTTTAGTATATGACCGATACTAGACACAATCCAGTGTGTACTCTCTCTGTGTTTAATATCTGACAGATACTAGACACAATCCAGTGTGTACTCTCTCTGTGTTTAGTATCTGACAGATACTAAACACAATCCAGTGTGTACTCTCTGTATGTTTAGTATATGACCGATACTAGACACAATCCAGTGTGTACTCTCTCTGTGTTTAATATATGACAGATACTAGACACAATCCAGTGTGTACTCTCTCTGTGTTTAGTATCTGACAGATACTAGACACAAGCCAGTGTGTACTCTCTGTATGTTTAGTATATGACCGATACTAGACACAATCCAGTGTATACTCTCTCTCTCTCTCTCTCTCTCTCTCTGTGTCTAGTATCTGACAGATACTAGACACAATCCAGTGTATACTCTCTGTATGTTTAGTATATGACCGATACTAGACACAATCCAGTGTATACTCTCTCTCTATCTCTCTGTGTGTCTAGTATCTGACAGATACTAGACACAATCCAGTGTATACTCTCTCTGTGTTTAGTATATAACAGATACTAGACACAATCCAGTGTGTACTCTCTGTATGTTTAGTATCTGACAGATACTAGACACAATCCAGTTTATACTCTCTGTATGTTTAGTATATGACCGATACTAGACACAATCCAGTGTGTACTCTCTGTATGTTTAGTATCTGACAGATACTAGACACAATCCAGTGTGAACTCTCTGTATGTTTAGTATCTGACAGATACTAGACACAATCCAGTGTGTACTCTCTCTGTGTTTAGTATCTGACAGATACTAGACTCAAGCCAGTGTGTACTCTCTGTATGTTTAGTATCTGACAGATACTAGACACAATCCAGTGTATACTCTCTCTGTCTTTAGTATATGACAGATACTAGACACAATCCAGTGTGTACTCTCTCTCTCTCTCTCTCTGTCTAGTATCTGACAGATACTAGACACAATCCAGTGTATACTCTCTCTGTGTTTAATATCTGACAGATACTAGACACAATCCAGTGTGTACTCTCTGTATGTTTAGTATCTGACAGATACTAGACACAATCCAGTGTATACTCTCTCTGTGTTTAATATCTGACCGATACTAGACACAATCCAGTGTGTACTCTCTCTGTGTTTAGTATCTGACAGATACTAGACACAAGCCAGTGTGTACTCTCTGTATGTTTAGTATCTGACAGATACTAGACACAATCCAGTGTATACTCTCTGTATGTTTAGTATATGACCGATACTAGACACAAGCCAGTGTATACTCTCTGTATGTTTAGTATCTGTCAGATACTAGACACAATTCAGTGTATACTCTCTCTGTGTTTAATATCTGACAGATACTAGACACAATCCAGTGTGTACTCTCTGTGTTTAGTATATGACAGATACTAGACACAATCCAGTGTGTACTCTCTCTGTGTTTAATATCTGACAGATACTAGACACAATCCAGTGTGTACTCTCTCTCTGTGTTTAATATCTGACAGATACTAGACACAATCCAGTGTGTACTCTCTGTGTTTAGTATATGACAGATACTAGACACAATCCAGTGTGTACTCTCTCTGTGTTTAATATCTGACAGATACTAGACACAATCTAGTGTGTACTCTCTCTCTCTGTGTTTAATATCTGACAGATACTAGACACAATCCAGTGTGTACTCTCTGTGTTTAGTATATGACCGATACTAGACACAATCCAGTGTATACTCTCTCTGTGTTTAATATCTGACAGATACTAGACACAATCCAGTGTGTACTCTCTCTGTGTTTAATATCTGACAGATACTAGACACAATCCAGTGTGTACTCTCTGTGTTTAGTATATGACAGATACTAGACACAATCCAGTGTGTACTCTCTCTGTGTTTAATATCTGACAGATACTAGACACAATCCAGTGTGTACTCTCTGTATGTTTAGTATATGACAGATACTAGACACAATCCAGTGTGTACTCTCTCTGTGTTTAGTATCTGACAGATACTAGACACAATCCAGTGTGTACTCTCTCTGTGTTTAGTATCTGACAGATACTAAACACAATCCAGTGTGTACTCTCTCTGTGTTTAGTATCTGACAGATACTAGACACAATCCAGTGTGTACTCTCTCTGTGTCTAGTATCTGACAGATACTAGACACAATCCAGTGTGTACTCTCTGTATGTTTAGTATATGACCGATACTAGACACAATTCAGTGTGTACTCTCTCTGTGTTTAGTATCTGACAGATACTAGACACAAGCCAGTGTGTACTCTCTGTATGTTTAGTATCTGACAGATACTAGACACAATCCAGTGTATACTCTCTGTACGTTTAGTATATGACCGATACTAGACACAATCCAGTGTGTACTCTCTGTATGTTTAGTATCTGACAGATACTAGACACAATCCAGTGTATACTCTCTGTATGTTTAGTATATGACCGATACTAGACACAATCCAGTGTGTACTCTCTGTATGTTTAGTATCTGACAGATACTAGACACAATCCAGTGTGAACTCTCTGTATGTTTAGTATCTGACAGATACTAGACACAATCCAGTGTGTACTCTCTCTGTGTTTAGTATCTGACAGATACTAGACACAAGCCAGTGTGTACTCTCTGTATGTTTAGTATCTGACAGATACTAGACACAATCCAGTGTATACTCTCTCTGTGTTTAGTATATGACAGATACTAGACACAATCCAGTGTGTACTCTCTCTCTCTCTCTCTCTCTCTGTCTAGTATCTGACAGATACTAGACACAATCCAGTGTATACTCTCTCTGTGTTTAATATCTGACAGATACTAGACACAATCCAGTGTGTATTCTCTGTATGTTTAGTATCTGACAGATACTAGACACAATCCAGTGTATACTCTCTCTGTGTTTAATATCTGACCGATACTAGACACAATCCAGTGTGTACTCTCTCTGTGTTTAATATCTGACAGATACTAGACACAATCCAGTGTGTACTCTCTCTGTGTTTAGTATCTGACAGATACTAGACACAAGCCAGTGTGTACTCTCTGTATGTTTAGTATCTGACAGATACTAGACACAATCCAGTGTATACTCTCTGTATGTTTAGTATCTGACAGATACTAGACACAATCCAGTGTGTATTCTCTCTGTGTTTAGTATATGACAGATACTAGACACAATCCAGTGTGTACTCTCTCTGTGTTTAGTATATGACAGATACTAGACACAATCCAGTGTGTACTCTCTCTCTCTCTGTCTATTATCTGACAGATACTAGACACAATCCAGTGTATACTCTCTCTGTGTTTAATATCTGACAGATACTAGACACAATCCAGTGTGTACTCTCTGTGTTTAGTATATGACCGATACTAGACACAATCCAGTGTATACTCTCTCTGTGTTTAATATCTGACAGATACTAGACACAATCCAGTGTGTACTCTCTGTGTCTAGTATATGACAGATACTAGACACAATCCAGTGTGTACTCTCTGTGTTTAGTATATGACAGATACTAGACACAATCCAGTGTGTACTCTCTCTGTGTTTAATATCTGACAGATACTAGACACAATCCAGTGTGTACTCTCTGTATGTTTAGTATATGACAGATACTAGACACAATCCAGTGTGTACTCTCTCTGTGTTTAGTATCTGACAGATACTAGACACAATCCAGTGTGTACTCTCTCTGTGTTTAGTATCTGACAGATACTAAACACAATCCAGTGTGTACTCTCTCTGTGTTTAGTATCTGACAGATACTAGACACAATCCAGTGTGTACTCTCTCTGTGTCTAGTATCTGACAGATACTAGACACAATCCAGTGTGTACTCTCTGTATGTTTAGTATATGACCGATACTAGACACAATTCAGTGTGTACTCTCTCTGTGTTTAGTATCTGACAGATACTAGACACAAGCCAGTGTGTACTCTCTGTATGTTTAGTATCTGACAGATACTAGACACAATCCAGTGTATACTCTCTGTACGTTTAGTATATGACCGATACTAGACACAATCCAGTGTGTACTCTCTGTATGTTTAGTATCTGACAGATACTAGACACAATCCAGTGTATACTCTCTGTATGTTTAGTATATGACCGATACTAGACACAATCCAGTGTGTACTCTCTGTATGTTTAGTATCTGACAGATACTAGACACAATCCAGTGTGAACTCTCTGTATGTTTAGTATCTGACAGATACTAGACACAATCCAGTGTGTACTCTCTCTGTGTTTAGTATCTGACAGATACTAGACACAAGCCAGTGTGTACTCTCTGTATGTTTAGTATCTGACAGATACTAGACACAATCCAGTGTATACTCTCTCTGTGTTTAGTATATGACAGATACTAGACACAATCCAGTGTGTACTCTCTCTCTCTCTCTCTCTCTCTCTGTCTAGTATCTGACAGATACTAGACACAATCCAGTGTATACTCTCTCTGTGTTTAATATCTGACAGATACTAGACACAATCCAGTGTGTATTCTCTGTATGTTTAGTATCTGACAGATACTAGACACAATCCAGTGTATACTCTCTCTGTGTTTAATATCTGACCGATACTAGACACAATCCAGTGTGTACTCTCTCTGTGTTTAATATCTGACAGATACTAGACACAATCCAGTGTGTACTCTCTCTGTGTTTAGTATCTGACAGATACTAGACACAAGCCAGTGTGTACTCTCTGTATGTTTAGTATCTGACAGATACTAGACACAATCCAGTGTATACTCTCTGTATGTTTAGTATCTGACAGATACTAGACACAATCCAGTGTGTATTCTCTCTGTGTTTAGTATATGACAGATACTAGACACAATCCAGTGTGTACTCTCTCTGTGTTTAGTATATGACAGATACTAGACACAATCCAGTGTGTACTCTCTCTCTCTCTGTCTATTATCTGACAGATACTAGACACAATCCAGTGTATACTCTCTCTGTGTTTAATATCTGACAGATACTAGACACAATCCAGTGTGTACTCTCTGTGTTTAGTATATGACCGATACTAGACACAATCCAGTGTATACTCTCTCTGTGTTTAATATCTGACAGATACTAGACACAATCCAGTGTGTACTCTCTGTGTCTAGTATATGACAGATACTAGACACAATCCAGTGTGTACTCTCTCTGTGTTTAATATCTGACAGATACTAGACACAATCCAGTGTGTACTTTCTGTATGTTTAGTATCTGACAGATACTAGACACAATCCAGTGTGTACTATCTCTGTGTTTAATATCTGACAGATACTAGACACAATCCAGTGTGTACTCTCTGTATGTTTAGTATATGACAGATGCTAGACACAATCCAGTGTTTACTCTCTCTGTGTTTAGTATCTGACAGATACTAGACACAATCCAGTGTGTACTCACTCTGTGTTTAGTATCTGACAGATACTAAACACAATCCAGTGTGTACTCTCTCTGTGTTTAGTATCTGACAGATACTAGACACAATCCAGTGTGTACTCACTCTGTGTTTAGTATCTGACAGATACTAAACACAATCCAGTGTGTACTCTCTCTGTGTTTAGTATCTGACAGATACTAAACACAATCCAGTGTGTACTCTCTCTGTGTTTAGTATCTGACAGATACTAGACACAATCCAGTGTGTACTCGCTCTGTGTTTAGGATCTCTCACTTTGTCGCAGTAGTTACATCAACCTTTTTTTTTGTTTAACCATAGACGAGTAAATCACAGAGAGTAAATAATACTGGATAGATTGTGACGTGCTGTAAAGGACGCACAACTAACTAGTAATTACATAAGAACCAACCTAAGATAAGCCCCATGTTCGAGTCAGGAGAGGCGTCTGTCATCATAGACGGGGCGTAATTTGCATGTTATAATAAAGGCGCATTTTCTGATTACGTAGACATCAACATTACCAGGAAGGAAGTCCTCCCCGGAACATCGCTTTCTGCACATCCCGCTCGAAAAAGTTTTCTCCACCATTCTGATGACGTCATTTTGACAAAATATTTATTTGCTTATATGTGTATCGCTTCATTCATTCATTCATTCATTCATTCATTCATTCATTCATTCATTCATCATGTGCCATGCCGATACGCGTTGGCGGACATGATTCGACGTCTCACTCGATCACCAGAGTCCTGGATCAGCTCAGTGTTCTTGTCTCGACCATACCACGTGGTCAAGCCGTCCAGGTATTTGCTTCTCTGCCTTCCCCTTGTTATCTTTCCCTCGATCTTGCCAGTTGTCACCAAGTTCTCCAAATTATTTTTTTCTCATAACGTTACCAAAACATGTTGACTGTCTACGTCTAATTTCTCTAATCAGTTTACGATTTTCATTTCTTTCTTGCACGTCTTGGTAATTGGTTTTCTGTCTGCCCAGGGTATGCTTTGCATTTTTATCAGAAACCACATTTTCACAACCATCAAATCTTTTTCAGCTTGTCTGCTCATTGTCCACGCTTCACATCCATAAAAAAGTATAGGTTCTACGTAGCACCTCAACACTGTTTCTCGTTGCAATGGACATCTTTTTATTGGTCAGTATATTTTTTCATCTTGCAAAAGTCTACCTTCGCCATGGTGATTCTTGTTCTAATCTCCTCAAGGCATCTCCCATCAGATGTTATGACTGTTCCGAGATAATTGTACCGATTCACTTGTTTAAGAATATTCTCATTTACTTGTATATTACATTTTTGTATCTCCTTCTTCGTGTGAAGAACACAGACCTAATCGAATACTGGCTATCGTGTGACATGGCAAATCACGACAGTCCAAGATTATCACTGTGGAACAGTGTAGTAATATATATATATATATATATATATATATATATATATATATATATATATATATATATATATATATATATATATTTGGCACCTTGTCATCTTGACAGACGATATTTTGTTACATTGTGCTTCAAAAAGGCATAATAAGTACAACCCATAGCGGTATCCAATGTGACTGCTCAAACCTATTCGAGCTGTAAATGTTAGTCCACAGTGGATGAATGTGAACACATGGTCATTTTCACCATCACGTACCATCTTACGTCTCAAGCGCTCAGTGTGTGACCTATCTGCAATCACGTTCTCCTTTGTCTTTATTCCATTTTTTTAAAAATATTTTCCATCCATGCAACACGTTCAGCGGCGACTTGCTCCCATTGTCCATATATCAATGCCTGTATCAATCATGTCCCGCTTACACGCATCTTTGCATCGTAGTAGAGGCCAACCCTGAGATCTCTTACCCATTTGTAATTTACCACACAAAAAAGATGTCCTTTGGTATTCTACCATCATCCATCTTCCTAACATGTCATATCCATCTATGTCTACAAAGAATGAGCACGGAACAAACCGTCACACAACCTGGTCTTTCCAATACTTCATCATTTGTGATTTTGTCTTGCCACTTAATACCATAATTCCTTCGCAGACACCGCATATGAAAGCTGTTTAGACGTTTCTCTTGGTGGGAATAAGTTGGCCAGGTTTCACTGCTAAAGAGAAGAGTTCTAAGACACAGGCTTGATAGACAAGGACTTTTGTTTTGGCAGTAAGCTTCCTGTTCTCCAAGATTTTTTTGCTAACATGTTCATTGTAGTTGCTGCGTTACAAATCCTGACTTTTGATTTCCTGATCTAGTGAAGATATTAACAATGATGGGAAAGATCTAAGATTATTTTTTTAAAAATACATTTACAGGAACCAAGTAGCAGCAATTACAATGGGAAGTAAGGAAAGAAATTATGAACAAATAACGCTTGGAGTACGACAAGGATGTGTTTTGTCACTGGATCTCTTCTCCCACTATAGTGAAGTAATAATGAGAGAGATCAAATAGAAGCCGGGAATAACATTCGGAGGTTATAATATAAACAATATACAATATGCAGATGGCACATTATTGATGGCGGATAATGCAACAGACCTACAACAATTGTTGGACATTGTAGTAACAGAGAGTGCACAGAAAGGACTCTCCTTGAATATCAAGTAAACAGTTACAATGGTTAAATCAAAGAAAAGGTGACACCAAAATGTGAAGTAGAGATAGAAGGGACTAAGTGGATAGTTTTAAATACCTAGGGGCACTTATATCACCAGAAGGAAGATGCATAACAGAGATTAAGAGCAGAATAGGGCAGGCAAAAGTCGCATTTCATAACATGAAGAGAATCTTATGCAATAAGTCGCTATCAATGAATATAAGAAATGGAGTGCTAAAATGCTATATGGAACCAGTTTTGCTGTATGGCTGTGAATCTTGAAATGCAAATGAACAAATTAGGCAGAGATTGGAAGCGACAGAAATGTGGTTCCTAAGAAGAATGTTGCGAATTTCTTTGACTGCCAAAGTAACTAACAATGACTGCCTGAAAGAGGATAACGAAACTAGAACATTACATACAACAATGAAAAAAGGGGCAAACAGCTTCTTTTTTTTTTTTTAATTAGTCATGTGATGAAAAGAGAGGCATTGAAGAACATCGTGACAACTGGGAAGATCGAGGGGAAGAGAGGCAGAGGAGTAATAGCAGGGCAGACTACGAGAAATGATGCAGATGGACTGAAACGGTGGCATTGAGAAATATTATCAGCAGAGTTGATCCAGAACACCAAAGGCCGAGATCTGTGGAACATCTACGCCAGCTGACAAGCCACAAGATGATGATGAGTTATTAGTGTTTCCGGTTTGTTATTAACTCGACCGGTGTAGAAAGAAAATCCAGGCACAAACAAATGTTGAAGTATGCTCCGCCTGACCTTTGCTTAGTTTCAAGTTAAAGCGGCAAGACCTGCATGACTAAATCCCCTGTTCAGTGAACCGTCTCAATGTTTGAAGTGTCAATGACTCTAAAATTAGATACGCCCCTAAACGATATGCTCCCGAGGACAGATCATATACTCGTCTCCAACTGGCAGGAATTTGTCAGCGCCTGTGAATCCATCAAAGACCTGGTCAAAATAGAGCTACAGAACTCGCTGGGCTTTTATTGCCATGAAAGGACTGCAGTTGAGTTATTAAAATGCCCATCAATGACGTCCCATGGAAGAGATCCACAACAATGGAAACCTACCACTGTTGTGGAGAAAAGTCACAAGAGTCAATAAATCGTCCTGTCTGAAGTGCAAGGGGCCAGGTATTCAGAGCGCATCTGGCTCCTTTGATCTCTTCAACTGACGGATTAGCCAGAAACGGATAAAAGACTAATCCTATTGGGGAATTTAATAATTCTATTCAGGCCCTCTTTGTATCTGGTGACTTTACGTTCCTCATCTTGATTTCTTTTCACCGTGCTGGGAAATTATCGTCAGCGCCCTTGGTAAGCCCTCGCTACCATTCCTCCATAGGTGCCGGGGACTTTGTGCCTACACCAACAGCAATTCTTAATTTTCTGCTGCATTTGATGTGTTCTCGTGTATACATCCAAGTCTTTGTTGCTTACTGGTTCTTTCAGCATTGCTCGTCTGTGTTCCTTGATGTTGTTTGAAACAAATTATCTGTGTTGACAAAGGTTAAAAGAATGCACCTGACACAAACACACACACACACACACACACACACACACACGCAGAGAGAGAGAGAGAGAGAGAGAGAGAGAGAGAGAGAGAGAGAGGCAGACAGAGTGACAGAGACAGACACAGGGAGATAGAGAGAGTGAGAGTGAGAGATTTAGGAAACCCATGCAAACAGACAGAGACAGACAGAGTGTGTGTGTGTGAGAGAGAGAGAGAGAGAGAGAGAGAGAGAGAGAGAGAGAGAGAGAGAGAGTGGGAGAGAAAGACAGCGAGCGATGCATGGCTGGCGGTGCGACATTTATCACGTGACACATAAAGAGGATTAAGTAATATGACAACATTCCTTTCTGGACAAGTGCACCCTTTTGAACTCCATTTCTTTCTATTTCTTATCGTTCTGCGTTGTGGTAATTGCAATTATCAGCAGGATCGTGACAACAATCATCATTATCATCACCTTTGTGATCATCGTTAACGTTAACGATTCTTCTTCTTCTTCTTCTTCTTCTTCTTCTTCTTCTTCTTCTTCTTCTTCTTCTTCTTCTTCTTCTTCTTCTTCTTCTTCTTCTTCTTCTTCTTCTTCTTCTTCTGCTGCTGCTGCTGCTGCTGCTGCAGCTGCTGCTGCTGCTGCTGCTGCTGCTGCTGCTGCTGCTTCTTCTTCTTCTTCTTCCTCTTCTTCTTCTTCTTCTTCTTCTTCTTCTTCTTCTTCTTCTTCTTCTTCTTCTTCTTCTTCTTCTTCTACTGCTGCTGCTGCTGCTGCAACTGCTGCTACTGCGGCTGCCGCTGCTTCTGCTTCTGCTGCTGCTGCTGCTGCTGATGATGATGATGATGATGATGATGATGATGATGATGATTATGATGATGATGATGATGATGATGATGATGATGATGATGATGATGATGATGGTTAATCGTGCACAGTTCTTGGTTTGCCGTGTTTGTGGTCTGTAAAACTGCCTTTCTCCCTGTTCGTTTCTGTCGTCTCCCTACACAGATGTGTAAGTCCATCTCCCTACACAGATGTGTAAGTCCATCTCCCTACACAGATGTGTAAGTCCATCTCCCTACACAGTTGTGTAAGTCCACCTCCCTACACAGTTGTGTAAGTCCATCTCCCTACACAGATGTGTAAGTCCATCTCCCTACACAGATGTGTATGTCCATCTCCCTACACAGATGTGTAAGTCCATCTCCCTACACAGATGTGTAAGTCCATCTCCCTACATAGTTGTGTAAGTCCATCCCCAATAGTGAGGTTTCACCAAGCCTGACCTCTTACAAACATGGCATGTCCACCACAAGACGTTGTAGTAAACCCGTGGTTCTTTTAGCCAGTTGTGATTTACTAAGTATGAATACCGTTAGTGGAGCTGCGGAAAGCTGTGAGAATGTAAACAATAGAAAATAACTGAAAGTAATGCAGTTTTACAGAACACAATTAAGGACATTTGCGGCGACTAGCCTTCATGAGCAAAGAAATACAAACACAAAACATAATATGCAACCATGGGGAAGACACTGCATTGACTAAATTAAGGTATAAGATGAGAAGAGTGGAAAGATGAAAAAAAAAACAACGATGAAAAGAAAATGAAAAAAAAAAATGAATAATAAATGACTCAATGCCAGAAATATTATCTAGTATCGCACTGGTATCTGGTGCCTTCAAAAAACTGTCAAACATCTGTAAGTCAAAGACACTTGGCAAACATACGAAACTTAAAATCTTCAACTCTTGTGTGATTCCAGTGCTAACGTATGGATGTGAGAGTTGGAAATCAACGGTAGCTTTAAATAAAAATTTGACAATTTTGAGAACAAATGTCTTAGAAAAATTATAAACCTCCACTGGACAGATTTCAGAACCAATACGCAAATAAGACAAGAGACTAAGCAAGACATTGTATCCAATTTTTATAAGAAAACGCCTTTGGAACTATATCGGTCATGTACTCAGAATGGACAAGTCAAGACTCCCCTACCAAGCCCTCATATGGTCACCAGTAGGGAAAAGAAAACGGGGAAGACCAAGAGAGACCCTGCGTAGAGCCATCATCAGAGAAGGCTCATTCAACGGCCAAGTGAACATCCAGGATCTACAACAGGTAGCAGCGAACCGCCGGACATGGAGAGCCATGACTTCTGCCCTATGCGCCGCCTTAGGCTCAAGAGGAAAGACTAACTAACTAAGCTACTTATCTCAGAATGCCAGGCTGTGATACTGTGTAGTCACTGTTGTGCTCTCCCCGTGTTGATATGTTGTGTTTCGTGTATTTGTTTGCTGATGAAGACTAGTCGCCGTAACGTCCGTTGTTTTCTGTAATTGTGTTCTGTAAAACTGAATTACTTTGTGTTATTTTAAAATGAATTACCAGGTAATTTAACGCCATTCCTTTCTGAAGGAGAAGTCATCATGTAAATCCAACAGACAGCCTTGAGGGGCGAACCCCCGACGCCGTTGTCAGAAGAGAAAGTATAGGCGCTTTAAACCTCTACCCCACCCCGACCTCAAAGGATGGCCTAGACAAATAAACATTTATTAATTAGTTTCTGTCCTATACATGGCATCGCAACCAACCCCACCATTTACAGACAACAAAATATTGCCAGGGTATGCATAAACATATTTAATTTTTACAGATTTGACTTGACACTGTGTGAGAGGTCAGCTGACAAAATAGAGACATCAGTTTCTTATCGTTTCTTTTTAAGTTTTTTTTTTTTAAACTTCCGCTTTAATTTCTGGATTTACTTCTGTTTTTCTGGGGTAAAAGAAAGAAACCGGTGTCTATACTTTCTTTCCTGATTTCCTGAATAGTAAAAGACAGAAGCCATGGTGATACAAAGAAACAGATTGTGCCTAAATGAGCAGTTAAGGTACAGGACGTTATATTGGGGCAAGTGCAGTAATTCAGATATCTCTGCACATGGATAACATCATATGGAAGATGCATCACCGGGATAAAGGGCAGAATAGGACAAGTAAAAACTGCATTCTACCAAATAAAGAACGTTTTATGCAATAAGTCACTGTCATTGAAAGTTAGAAAAAGTGTTCTTGCATGTTGCATAGAACCAGTTTTAACATACAGCTGCGAACCCTGGACAATTAGTACACTGGCAGAAAAAAAAAAAGAAACATGGGAGACTTGGATTTGTGGTTTTGTAGAAGAATGCTAAAAATTAGTTCGATAGCCAAAATGAGCAATCTGAACGATTTAAGAGAAGCTGAGCGGCAAAGGCAACTTATCACAAACATCATAAAGAAGCAGCCATCGTTCTTCGGCGACATTATGAAAAGACACAAACTGGAACATGTTGTGACAACCGTAAATATTTGCGGATAGAGAAATGTAGGAAGGTACATTTTTGAAAGTCTTGTGTCATGGCACGGGACGGAGTCAAAAGGCGAATTGACCCATGACGTCGGAGAACGTAATTTGTAGAGAGGCATAATCTCCCACGCCAGTTGGCAAAGCACTACACATGATCAAGTATTTCCACTTAAAAAAGTCGCTTAAAAGTCGACAGAGTCGGCCTCACTGCCCTAGGTGTTATCCCATATGTTCGGTCTCTTTCCGCAGCGAGGAGAGCGTCGCACAAAGCACGAACTCCGTTGCTCTAGCGACAGTCACAGGGGTCTCCGAAAAATTTCACTCGTGAACAGAAAGACGCGGCCCGGAATCGAACCCACAACCTTCGAAGCCCGAGTCAAACGGTTTGACCACTTCGCCACGGAGACTCCCTGTCTCCCTGAAGTATATACTCCCTGAAGTATTTCCAACACATTAGCAAGTCACATCCGTAAATTAAATATGTGTATACACACCATGGCAATATTTAATAGTGTGTAAATGGTGGGGTAGGTTACGATTTCCTGTATAGGTCAGAAACTAATAAATAAATTGCTACCTGTCTAGGTCACCCTTAGAGGTCGGTGTGAGGTAGAGTTTTCAAGTGATTAAACTTATTATTTTCAATGCAGTTTGGCAATTTGCCATTGCTTTCTGAAGGAACGACACTAATATCACAGTGAAAATCAACGCAAAGCGGCCTGCTTTTAACTCGTTTGTGGTTGATTTCGAACCTGCTATGCCAGGATTGTGAAACTGGGGACATTACCCCGAGGCTACAGACGTTGACACATTTAATAAACCTCCCCAGTAGTGGGCCGACTCTCTGGCTAAGGTGTTACTGAGGCAATTCGCAACCCCCGCTTACCACGTTCGAAATACAGCGATTTGGAAGCAGACCGCAGACTTTGGTTTTCACACCATGGTATGAGTGCCGATCGTTCAGGAAGCTATGGCAAACTACTGAACGTAAGCTTGCTAAGCAATCACATTCAGAAAAACATTGCTGGGGTTAACTGCGACGTCCTGTAAAGAATAAGCAACTAACTAATTCCGGTATTGAGCTCTTCAGTTCTACGTTGTCCAGCTCAAAGTGTCTTAGCTATTACCATTGCTGTCTTGACCAGTAACACATAAAAACCGTAAAATGATTAGAGAAATTAGGCATCGGCATTCAAGATGTTTGGACGTGTTATGAGGAGAAATAAACAGAACAACTTCGTGACAGCTGGAGAAATTTATAAGAAAAGAGCAAAGGGAAGGTGTAGAGGTAAATATCTGGATGTTTTGGCTTAATGGCACAATGCAGACAAGTACAAACCTGAGTCATGACTCTGGAGGTCGTGTAATATGGCGAATCATAACATCCCACGTATATAGGTATGGAGCATGATATTAATCATCATCTGTTATTTTATTTTCGACTAACTGTCGCTCATAGATCATCATCATCAAGTGCCCTGCCAGCTGGCATAGGCGTTCATGTCTCTCCACAGATCTCGGTTTAAGGTGTTCTGGATCCACTAGATTATATACAACAATAAGGAAGAGACAAACATCTTTCTTCGGTTATGTGATGAGAAGAGAGGCATTGGAGAACATCGTGACAACTGGAAAGATCGAGGGGAAGAGAAATCAAAATCAAATCAAATCAAATCAACTTTATTAGGGTCACAAATTGGGCGCGCAGGCCCGTCTTACATTCGGCCCTTCCAATCACTCGTCTTTCGTTCATCAAGAGCATTATACATTTACATAGGAAGAAAAATAAACATTGTGAAATGAATGTTGTAAACATAAACAAGGCTAAACATGGAGAAAAATGTGTACATAAAAAGTATGTGACGTAAAAGTAGTGATGCCAGCGCGTCCCACACACACACACACACACACACACACACACACACACACACACACACACACACACACACACACACACACACACACACACACCACACACTCTCTCTCTCTCTCTCTCATTCACTCTCACTCTCACTCATTCACTCACACACACACTCTCACTCATTCACTCTCCCGCTCACTCATTCACTCTCCCGCTCACTCATTCACTCTCCCGCTCACTCATTCACTCTCACGCTCACTCATTCTGTCTCTCCCGCTCACTCATTCACTCTCCCGCTCACTAATTCACTCTCCCGCTCACTCATTCACTCTCCCGTTCAATCATTCACTCTCCCGCTCACTCATTCACTCTCACTCATTCACTCTCACGCTCACTCATTTACTCTCACGCTCACTCATTCACTGTCCCGCTCACTCATTCACTCTCCCGCTCACTGATTCACTCTCACGCTCACTCATTCACTCTCACGCTCACTCATTCCTTCTCACGCTCACTCATTCACTCTCACTCATTCACTCTCAAGCTCACTCAATCACTCTCACGCTCACTCATTCACTCTCACGCTCGCTCATTCACTCTCACGCTCACTCATTCACTCTCCCGCTCAATCATTCACTCTCCCGCTCATTAATTCACTCTCACTAATTCACTCTCCCGCTCACTCATTCACTCTTCCGCTCACTCATTCACTCTCCCGCTCACTCATTCACTCTCCCGCTCACTCATTCACTCTCACGCTCACTCATTCACTCTCACTCATTCACTCTCACTCATTCACTCACACTCATTCACTCCCACACACAGACACCCTCACTCATTCACTCTCCAGCTCACTCATTCGCTCTCACGCTCACTCATTCACTCTCCCGCTCACTCATTCACCCTCACGCTCACTCATTCACTCTCACGCTCACTCATTCACTCTCCCGCTCACTCATTCACTCTCACTCATTCACTCTCACGCTCACTCATTCACTCTCACTCATTCACTCTCACTCATTCACTCTCACTCATTCACTCACACTCATTCACTCCCACACACAGACACTCTCACTCATTCACTCTCCAGCTCACTCATTCGCTCTCACGCTCACTCATTCACTCTCACGCTCACTCATTCACTCTCCCGCTCACTCATTCACTCTCACTCATTCACTCTCCCGCTCACTCATTCACTCTCACGCTCAATCATTCACTCTCCCGCTCACTCATTCACTCTCACGCTCTATCATTCACTCTCACGCTCACTCATTCACTCTCACGCTCACTCATTCACTCTCACGCTCACTCATTCACTCTCACGCTCACTCATTCTGTCTCTCATTCACACTCACTCACTCTCTCACTCAAACTACAGTAATGAACATAAGTTTAGATTATACATGATAAAATCAAATGGTATATAACTTATAATATGACAGATGAGAATACACAAACATATGGATTCGCGTGTTACATAACATGCATCTGCTCAGCTCTCTCTCTCTCTCTCTCTCACTCTCTCTCTCTCTCTCTCTCTCTCTGTATTCTTTCATATACACACACTCATACGCATGCGTACGCTCACACACACACACACTCTCTCTCTTTCTCTCTCATTCACTCTCACTAATTCACTCTCCCGCTCACTCATTCACTCTCACGCTCACTCATTCACTCTCACGCTCACTCATTCGCTCTCACGCTCACTCATTCACTCTCCCGCTCACTCATTCACTCTCACGCTCACTCATTCACTCTCACGCTCACTCATTCACTCTCCCGCTCACTCATTCATTCTCCCGCTCACTCATTTACCCTCCCGCTCACTCATTTACTCTCCCGCTCACTCATTCACTCTCACGCTCACTCATTCTGTCTCTCCCGCTCACTCATTCACTCTCCCGCTCACTCATTCACTCTCCCGCTCACTCATTCACTCTCCCGCTCACTCATTCACTCTCACGCTCACTCATTCACTCTCACGCTCACTCATTCACTCTCACTCATTCACTCACACACACAGACACTATCACTCATTCACTCTCCCGCTCACTCATTCGCTCTCACGCTCACTCATTCACTCTCCCGCTCACTCATTCACCCTCACGCTCACTCATTCACTCTCACTCATTCACTCTGCCGCTCACTCATTCACCCTCACTCATTCACTCTCCCGCTCACTCATTCACTCTCACGCTCAATCATTCACTCTCCCGCTCACTCATTCACTCTCACGCTCACTCATTTACTCTCACGCTCACTCATTCACTCTCACTCATTCACTCTCACGCTCACTCATTCACTCTCACGCTCACTCATTCTGTCTCTCATTCACACTCACTCACTCTCTCACTCAAACTACAGTAATGAACATAAGTTTAGATTATACATGATAAAATCAAATGGTATTTAACTTATAATATGACAGATGAGAATACACAAACATATGGATTCGCGTGTTACATAACATGCGTGTTACATGACATGCATCTGCTCAGCTCTCTCTCTCTCTCTCTCTCTCTCTCTCTCTCTCTCTCTCTCTCTCTCTCTCTCTCTCTGTATTCTTTCATATACACACACTCACACGCATGCGCGCGCTCACACACACACACACACACTAACACATCAACTCTCCCACTGTCTCACTCTCTAACACACAATCCTACACACACACACACACACTCACTCTCTCAATCACACTCTCTCACACATACACGTACACATGAACGCATGCACGCACGCACACACTCCCTCACTCACTCTCACACATACACGTACGAATGCATGCACTGACACATTCCCCCACCATTTCTCGCTCAATCACTCTCTCCACACACACGCATGCACACACGCATTCACTCTCTCCCTCTCTCTGACACCCACTCTCTCTCTCTCTCTCTCTCTCTCTCTCTCTCTCTCTCTCTCTCTCGCTCCCACACGCACACACATATATAGTGAACAATTATAATGAACAATTATACTGAACAATTATAAGAGAGGCAGAGGCAGACCAAGAGAAATGATGCTGGGTGGAATGAGACGGTGGCATGGAGGAATACCATCAACAGAGTTGATCCAGAACACAAACGACCGATATCTGAGGAGAGCCATGAACGCCTACGCCAGCTGACAGGGCACTTGATGATGATGAGATCAACTCCGATGATGATATTTCTCCATGTCACCGTCTCAGTCAAATCAGCATCAGTGGTCTGCCTCTGCTTCTTTTTCCCGTGATATTTCCAGTTGTCAGAATATTCTCCAATGCCTCTCTTCTCATCACATGAGCAAAGAAAGTTGTTTATCTCTTTCTTATTGTTGTACACATATATGCATCGACACTCATCGGAATTACTTACTCTTATCTATTACCCCACTTATTGTTATAATCCCCTCGTCTTGACGTTAATCCCTGATGTAAAAGCGAAACGACACTGCAAAGTAACCTTTCCTAGATGATAGAAATCTTCTTCAGTGATCATCATCTTGGATGTGTCTTTTCCTGCATGCCTGCTCCGTGGCGAAGGCGTTACGGACACATTTCGTAATCCCGCACACCGCGTTCGAAACAAGCTACGGGCGATTTGGCAGCAGACCACCTTACGTTGGTTTTTTACGAAATGGTATGGGTGCCGGCCGTTCAGAAAGCAATGGCGAACATAAACTTGTCGAGTGATCGCTAACACCAAATGATGGGGTTGACTGCGACGTTCTGTAAAGGATATGCAATTAACTAACTAACAATTCCGGCATGGGTCACAATCAGACGGCTGGTTTGCTTTAAGCAAGAAATCTTAAAGTTGTCAAATAAAATTCTCCTTAACCAAGCTTCCTTCTGCCGCCGTGATTGGCACCAGCTGCTATCAATCAGGTGTTTCATTTAGGCAGGTGTCCACAGGTAGAAGAATACCACCAGGTCGACAAACCTCTGCACTAACTTACCGCGGATGACTATTTCGATTTGCCCGCCCCACCCTGGAGACAAACCACGCGAACTGAATAAACTAACGGTACGTCCTTCGTTGATCTTTTCATCCTCCATATTCAAAAGTAATATCTCTCAAATATTGCATTAACGTCAAAATAGTATGAATATATATATACGTATAGCCATAAACAGCGCTATTCGTTTCTGTTAACTGTTCATTATTAACTCTTCAATGGAGAATTTAAACATGTAAAATCGGTTTTTTGAATGGTTAGTTATTCACTACAGTATCGCTACTTCTATTGATAGGAGACACTGGGTTATGCTGCGATCAATTAATGTGTACCCAGTTACAGGAGAAAGTGATCGATACGTCCGTGAAGTTAGAATATCGACTATAGTATCCTGCTCTCCCACGCGCCGGGTATTCAGCCATTTTACTGTAATTATTTGGTGCAGTTAAGTCGCGACCTAAATTATTGCTTTCTGCACTTCCAGGGACAGTCCTGACATTTCATAGAACCATTAACATTTAGCAAGGCCTCTGTAGAAAGTAGCTCCTATCACGGCTGGCCGGAAATACTCTTGGCCCCTTGTCAATCCCTCTGCCATGATGTATTTTCATGCTTAATGCGTCTTTAATTTTCTGTGAGCACCATCGTTCCTTGCCGGTCAAAACCTGCCAATTCTTCGTGTAGCTATGACTTCCACTACTTTTCGTTCTAAAACACAGCATTCTTGAATATAGTCAAAGTTAGTTAGTAAGTTTTATCCTCATCACACATCAAACCATTCAGTCCATAAGTGCTCGGATTCCATCCTCAGTAAATCCCGCAGCGTGTAACAGCTCACGACGCCAGTTCTGTGTTGGTTTATTAATCTTCTTTGGCTTCCTGCGTAGTGTTCTTGTTTGGCCACACCTCTTTTAACTTGCTGTTCTCGCTGTCTGACCACGGTTGTAGATTCACAGTCATCACTTGGTTCTCGCATAAACCTTACTTCTCATAGAGCATTCAGTATACCAACCTGATCCATGGGACGTCCGTTCTCCACGGTAGCCTTACCTGCAAGCCCTAACAGCCTATTTATTTCCTTGTGCACCCGCAAAGTCAAAGTGTTTAAGATCACAATGCTGTTTATAAGACATGTTTCCTAAAAGAATATCAGTATTTTTGTCCCACTTTTGCACTTCTAACGAGCTCAATAGAGAACGAAACTCGAGTCTAGTGCCCCCAGTCTGTCGTGGATAAGGCCCACGTTTCGTACCAGAATACGATCGGCGTTGCCAGTAGTGGCTTGTGTTCAATCTTCAAACTGTAATTGTTGGTGTTGTGTAACAGGCTCTTAATGTTGTTCAATCTCTTCATTGCTGTAGTAAATATTCTTCTGACTTCTTCTAAACCGTCTCCATGTTTGTTAAATAGTATGTTCTACATCTCATCTCATCTCATCTCATCCCATCTCATCTCATCTCATCTCATCATGTTCCTCTTGTACCTTGCGGTGTTGAGGTGAAGTATAAACAGCGGGAGAGTGCCCGTCTATGGGCTTCATGTTCTGCTTGTAACTTTAAATGTTCATGTTTTCTAGTTGTTACTAAACATATATGTCATAACTGTTACTTTTAATGCGTCTGCTCTAGTTATTACTTTAACATTTCTGTACAGTTCGGTATTTTAATGTCCAACTCGTTATTTTAATGTCCAGCTCGTTATTTTAATGTTCAACTCGTTATTTTCAGTATCCTAGTTGTTTTCACTGTTGCTTACCAAGTTGTTACTTGAAGTGCTTCTTTCCTTGTTGTTACTTTCAACGATTATTTCCTGGATCTTATTTTGAACATTTCTAGCCTACCCGATACTTTTTATAGTTTTGCTCTAGTCATCCTAAATATGTATGTCCTGTATGTTATTTTAATTGTTTATGTTTTAATTATTACTCAACTGTTTGTTCTTAGACATGACTGAGCTACAATAGACGGAACTACCTACTTTCTGATAGCGCTGAATGTCGGACGGCGCTCCCCAAACCCCCTGTACAATGCGCCTTAAGGCCCGTAAAATAGCGTTTTATTTTATTTACTTATATTAGAAGACTGGTGATGATGATGATGATGATGGTGATGATGATGATGATGATGATGATGATGATGATGATGATGATGATGATGATGGTTAAGATATTAGATTGTAACTAAGTGATCTTTCGGCATAACACATACGCCTGGATGAGATAAGTGCTTGATTGGCAATGCTTCCTCCCCAGGTATTAGTTATTTCATTACCAACAAACTCTACCCTACATCCCAAGGGAATGCAGAGATCAAACCAGAGGAAAGTGCACGGAACCCGAACCAGGTGGACGGAAAAGGCCGGTATGAGGCGAAGCGGAGAGGTTACACAAAGTGCCTAGTTTTGTAACTGTCCAGGGTTTGTACAAGCCAATCCACTTAAAAGGCCAACAAGCGGATCAATTGATGAGAGAGGCAATTTGTAGACAAGGGAAAGCCCGGGAATCCGCGGACGCCGCTGATTAACTCTGTGTGTTTAGCACAAAAAAGGGATGATTGCATGATAGGAT
Organism: Cepaea hortensis; assembly: GCA_963921405.1. NCBI lineage: Eukaryota > Metazoa > Mollusca > Gastropoda > Stylommatophora > Helicidae > Cepaea > Cepaea hortensis. The sequence goes on from OY992889.1 coordinate 16,954,338, forward strand.
ACATTCCCTTCTCTTGTTATCTGGCCCCTTTTTAGGTAATTATGGCGCCATTTTATAGTCAAAGCCTGTTTTATGACCTTGGTAGGTCAAGGTAACCGTATCATCTGTATTATTACGTGTGGGAATCAAGGTCAGGGTGGTATTTTTATAGATAGTGTAATGAATACTAATTTATACACAGAAGCCACGATCACTAGGTTGCACCATTTATGGCCTGGCATATTTCGATGCATTTGGTCAGGCACATATTGCAGAGCTATATAATCATATTTTGACAGAAATACACAACACACAAGTTCATTTGTATTCTTCGAATGCGAAACTTTTGTTACCCCAAGACAATCGCAGAGGCACCATGAAGTTCTTGTTCTTGTGATGTTGAATGAAAGAATGTATGAGAGGAAATAGAGAAGAAGGGCAGTGTCATCAAGCGATGCTACAGGCATTCAGGGATAAACTTCTCTCGCACCACACAAAAAGACTTGTCAGTCGTACGAGAGGAATTGATTACACATTTTATTGCCACTGGCTCTTACATTACATAAATGCACAAAATTGTCTCTATTGAATCACACATGAATACACAGAACTTCCTATCTCTAGTCGTCCCTAGCCCTACTGCTAAATCTATCTATTCACTTAACGAAGGACGCATCGACTCTAAGCGATGTGTCCGCTACGAAGTCTGTCCCCTGTCTGACAATCCTCCGCGTCCTGATTACACAGCACGCGGAGGGTCTTCATGCGCACTTCGCCTTTTGCGTGCTACATCATTCCACACGCTTAGAGTAGTAAGCCTACTCTTGATTTCTATTCCAAGCTCTTGGTGTCTATCACGTTGAGGTGATTACACCGTGACCAGAGTGCTTACCCTCTGGTTGTGTCTCATGAGAGAACTGTTGATAGTTCTCCTCCCTATCTACTCCCTACACCTACCCTGCCCTCTTGTTGGGGCACTGGGTTACCTCTAATCTACTTGAGGTAGACCACTCATTCAGGGTGGTCTTCCCTCCTATGTATTCTAGTCTTTGACACACACCCTCCCCTCCTGTGTTGCGTTACAAACTTTGACTCATGGTTGTGACGCAAGAGGTTTCTAAAAATTAGTGTGTCTAATTTTTGTCAAAGACTACTGATAACTTGGTTCTGGGTAACTCAATAGACCTCTACTGACTATTGTCACAATGTAGTATTACTTTACTTGGCTACTGGTGATCGCCACACACTTGTCTGGTTGGCGTGAGCCCTCTTCTCTATCGCAATATTATATTTATTAGAGGTTTGTCTGAACCGGACCATTGCCTTATAAGACCTGCCCTCAAATAGCAAATTAACTCACTACCCATACAAAGTTGACTTTCTTAGGATCACCACACGAATTGCTTCATGTCCCCCATATAATATTAAACAACCCTTGTACAAGCTGTGTGCGACAGGCTTTACCTATCTCGCTTCCGCGTGTAAAGTTATCTTTCACTGTTAAGTTAGTGTTTCGCTGTCTACTGTGTCCCCTGACCCGAAGTTATCTCCCCTTGTTCCAAAAATGTATGCACTTTACATGTTTGTTCTCCTGGTTGTTTGCGTGTTTAGATGTAACTAATAACGTAATTAATTTTCTAACATGTGTGTCTGTCTATAATTTGTGTGTAAGTCAGTTTTCAAGTGCCATAATCCGGTTAAATGTGGCCACAAATAAGTGTATAACACTAATTCGTGACTACGTTTCCGTCTTATGAGACTTAAAATACTTTCCCTAAGATCTAATGTAGTTATGGCTAACACAAAACTACACACAACACATTCGAGACAGCATATTTCAATACTGAAAGCAAACGCTTGACGCAGACAAATAATAAAAGTCGCGTTGAGCGGCAGAAAAAATCCGCTGGTTGTCTTCACTCTCCATTCTATATTTTCCATTTTCTCTCACTTTCACACTTCTGTCACACATCTTTTATTCTCCCAATTATTTATTATTTAAAAACCTTGAAGTGACACTGTACAAGTTTGGCTCAGTTTGAAAAGAGTTGAGCTTAATGACTGTGCGTAACTTACTGCACGAGTCATGTATTTACAAAATATTTACATGGATGAAATGGGGTTGATAGTTTGTACCCTGATAATAATAACCACTACATTCTATTGAAATACTAATACTAATTCTATAAATATATATATTCAAATTTGTTGCACTAATTTAAGGGAAGTAATTTAACTAACTAAAAAAATTAAAATGATGTGAGATGAGTCATGTACCTTTTTTTTTTTTTTTCTAACCTGAGTAATGTGAATTTTAAATGGTAAACAAAATTATAAATAATGGGTTATTTAAAAAGAAGAATGTTTTAATGTCTAAACGAAAAAATATGATTGATAATTTTACTATACATGGTGTAAATGATGTATGTTCAAATGTATAATCCTATAAGGTATAAACTACTTTTAATCCTAAATGATGAGGTTGTTAAAGTGTTCATCAAGATGGAATGAAATAAAGTGAAATGAAATGAACTAACTGGTACTGTTCCTATCTTAACTTTTTATCCTCGTCTTTAATTAGCTATTATTAAATTTAAAGTTACTATCCTAAGTAGATGGGGAAATTAGTGATTTATCTAAACTACAAACAAAAAAAAAATTCTATCATATTACCTAATTCTATTCTAAATTTATATTAAAGTAACTAATCTAACTATAATTTCTCACTGTATTAAAAACATGTTATAATACATATCACAATAGTTAAATGTATATACATGGTATTTAACTACCTCAGGTTAGTGGTTGCCATAAAGTTCAGAAATTGATTTTGTTGGCACAGTTCACAGTTACACACTTGTCCTGGGTATATTAAATAGACTCCACAGTCATACTAGTGTCTTATGGGTATTCTTCCACTCGTAGAGTCCGCTTGTGTCGTAGACATGTATATTCGTGTCTGTTATTTACGCATTGTTCTGACACTGTTCTTCCATGATTAACACAGGTGATTCACCGGACCGCAAATGGAGCATAGTAAGTAACGAGCTGTCTATGTACACACGGTGATTCACTTGTTCTTGGAGCACAGTTCTTATTCTGCTGTCTATGGACACATGGTGATTCCCTGTTATTAGCACACAGTCCTGATCATGATGTCTATGTATTACATAGGATATTTTACACAGGATATTTTAAGTGTACTAAATTACATTATCTTAGACTACATTTCATGTGGAGTATCAGGTATTTCTACCTCAGATGGTCGACTAAGGGTATCAGCAAGAATGTTGTCCCTACCCTTAATATGCTCTATACTAAAAGTATAATTTTGTAAGATTAACGACCACCTGTAGATGCGGTCATTGCGATGCACCCCACTTTGTATGACCGTGATTGGGGAGTTGTCGGTCTGTACTACGAAGTGATTACCCGCTAGAAATCGATGTAACTTCCTTACTGAATAGATGTCACTTAGGGCTTCCAACTCTGATATGGAATATCTGGACTCAGCAGGTGTGATCTTGCGGCTCACGTAGCAAATTGGATGGAAGATGCCATCGTATAACTGGCCTAGTACTCCAGCGATGGAGATCGTGCTGGCATCTGTCCTAAGATAATAAATGAGCCTAGGATTAGGCAAACGCAGAATTGGTACATTACTAAATAGGAGTTTCAATTTTGACAATGCAGAAATTAATAATGCATCTTTGACATCTAATTTTAGCGATGCTTTCAAAACATTAGAAAATACACTCGTTATTTCGGCCTAAGTTCGGTATGAACTTACTATAATAATTTACTAAACCCAAAAGGCTCCTGACCTGCTTCTTTGTTGTAGGCATGGTCAGGTTCATAATTTTAGTAACAATTCTATTGTCAGTTTTTAGTTGTCCTTGTGAAATGACATGGCCCAAAAAATCAATTTCTTGTAGGCCCAGTTCAACTTTGCTAGGTTTGACAGTGAGACCGAAGAGTCGCAACCTATCGAAGACTTGTCGGAGTTTCAGTAAGTGTGTTGTCCAGTCATCTGTATGGACACAAATATCATCTATATATGTCACCGTATTCGTCACTCCATGTAGTAAATCTCTAGTTAGGCGTACGAAAGTGGCAGGAGCGTTACAAAGTCCGAAAGGAAGAAACCGCCACTCGTAAAGACCTAACGGTGTTGAGAATGCAGTAAGATGGATGGATTGAGTCTTCATAGGGACCTGCCAATATCCCTTAGTAAGGTCTAATTTAGAGAAGATTTTGGAGGTGGACATTTCCAGAATAAGATCTTTGCAGGAAGGAATTGGTTCTGCGTCGATCTTAGTGACATTGTTGAGTTTTCTATAGTCCACACAGAGACGAATTGTGGAATTATCGTCGTCCTTGCCAGTCTCGCTAACTAGTGTAGTTGCGTTATGTGTGTCTGTCGTCTCATCAATAGGTGTGGGTGCATTATGTTCGTCTGTCTCCAGTTCTGTCTCTTGTCGTGAAAAGTAGGGTTTCAACATGTTGATATGAAATATCTTTAAGTGTCCGTTTATCGATATTTCATAATCGACATCTGAAATTTTTCGTACCACTTTGAATGGCCCTTGCCATTAGGTCAATAATAAATTACGTTTGTCTGGGAGTAAAAGCAGTATGTCTTGATCTAGTTCAAGATTAATAGTCCTAGCACCTCTATTTGCGTATTGGCGGTAGATTTGACCCTTCCTCTCCAAAGCTGCCTTGGCTATCATACACGATTTCATAATTTTATCGCGTGTTTCTGTTACCATCTCATAAGGTGTTTTAGGGGTTGGAATTTCAATCGCATTAGTTACTAACTGATGGTAAATTGTTAGGGTCCACGTGGGTTAGCCCCGTATACTAACTCAAAAGGTGAGAAACCGTGCTTGAATGGGGAATCTCCCGAACAGCACTGTTGGCAACAGTGTATCCCATTCAGATGGGTTTTCTGCTGTTACCTTAGCCAGCATATGTTTTAGGTCTCCGTTAATCTTCTCTACGATTCCATTGCTGGCTGGATTATAAGCTGTTGTAAAATGCTGTTTAATTCCTAACATTTTTGTAAGGGCTTGCGTTGCAGCCGATATGAATTGGGTTCCCCGGTCGGATAAGATGGTACGTGGAAATCCGAATCGTGAGAACAAATGTAAAAATACATTGGCAATATCTTTGGAGGTGATGTATTTTAAAGCTACCGCCTCAACCCACCTTGAACATAGGTCTACTAGCGTTAAGACGAAGCGATTTCCTTTGCTGGACACCTGGTTCAGGGTTCCAACAATATCCACCGCCACACTCTCGAATGGTCTTGAGGCCAGTGTTGAAGGTTGTACTTCAGCTGTAGGATGTTTACCCTTACGTACTAGTTGTTGACAGACATTACATGACCGACAGAATAATTTTATGTCATTACAAAAACCCGGCCAGTAAAAATGAGCCTGAATTCTGGCCCTGGTTTTGTCGTATGCAAGGTGACCAGCAAACGGTGACTTTAGCACAGTTTGGCGGTGTTGTACAGGTAACACCGTTTGCTGAATCTCATGGTTGTTGGTTGTATAATAACGAGTAAGAATCCCATTATTAAGTCTAAAGAACCATGATGCGTTTTTTGTTACTTTAGCTTTTTCTTTTAACAGTTTTAGATACGGAGACACACTCGGATCAGCTTTTTGCTGGTCTATAAACTTCTGTCTAGTGGTATCATCCGTTCTAGTTGGTGATAGCAACAGTAGTCTTTCCTCCTGTAGTGTGTCTTGGTGTTTAATAGTATCTGCTCTGGTTGTTGCATTTGCTGCATTTAATTTTTCCCATGCAGCTATTTCTTTGTTAGTGCAATGCTTCAATTGGGGTAAGCATCCCAAAATTAAATCAGTACAAGAGTTATATAAAATAGCACATGTAAAGGTACCAGAAAGGAAAGGAGTGTTTATATGGGCTCTTGCCAGCGGGTAAATTTCGATATTACCCGAAAAGGTTCGGCATTTGACTGAGTCACCTGTATAATCATTTGGGTTCACAAATTCCTTTCCAAGACCGATAAGTGTGCTTCCACTGTCAAGCAAACATTGGCATGGTATTTCATTGAACAATGCATTGTGGAACACTAAATTGCCTCTGGAGGCTAATGCTGCATTTGCACTCTCGGTGGAGAATGGCACTGTGTGTCCACATTCTAATTTTCCGTCTGCATGAAATTGGTGACATCGCTCACAACTGTCAAAGCTTAAGATATCGTTTACACAACAAACATCTTCAGATTGGTTAAAAGGTAATTCATTCTCGACCTCGCACTCAGTCTCACTCCCACTATCAGAAGATGTATCAATTAACATTGCACTGTTGGCCTTCATTCTTTGACGGCCTAGGCATTTACTGGAGTACTGCAGTAGCTAGCACAGAAAAAAACATTTAACCGCACGCCTGTATGCATTTCTCTTGCTTTGTTGTTTCTTAATGACCATCTCAAGATATGTCGGATAGTTCGGTGATTTATCACACATAGCGTAAGTATCATGAAAAAGTTGGCAATACATACATTTAGGCAATTTTTGATCTTTCTTGTCGACCCTCTGAAATGCTTTTTTATTGCTACGATAACTTTTAGGTTGGTCCTTAACAAAAGAGACTATTTCAGAGTCGATGTTTGATGTTTTAAAAACTTCCCTATTCGAGGAAAAATATGCGGAGCCTTTCTTCTCGAATTGTTGTATTGTTTCGATGTCTGACTGCTGAAGGAACTTAGCGAAAGTAGTTGGGACTGTGGATATAACTTTATTCATGGCTATTAAATTTTTAAGTTTTTTAAAGTCGTTTCCTATTTTTGCTGCATTAAGCCATCTATTCAGCACGCTTTGGACATTCGAGACATAATCGATGAAGATCTCACTTGGTTTTGGTTTTAAGTTAGAAAATTGGACTTGATACCCAGGGGCATCAAGTAAAAAATGTTGCATTACCCTATCGTGAATGTACTGATAGTTAGATCTAAGATCAGTTGGTATTGATTCAATAACTTTAAGGGGCTCCCCACTGAGGTTTTTCATGTAGATCATGGCCCACATATCGATTGGTACTTGATGGTATTTAAGCTGATATTCGACATTTTCTGTCCAAGCTGATATGGAATCTTCTTTACAGAATGGCTTAATAATATGTTTGTATTTATTAAGTTTATTCTCTTCTTGCTGACTCTTTAGTTTTGTAACGGAGATCTCTACGTGTGAATCTACTTCCATACCTTTCATCTTTAACTGTGTCTCTGATTCAATCTGTATTTGTTTTTCTTTCACTCTGGCCATTTCATCTATCTCTCTTTGCTTCAACTCTCTCTCCTGATCTAATTGTTTTTGCTTTAATTCTAATTCTTTTTGTTTAATCTCTAATTCCTGATCTAACTGTTGTTGTTTCATTTCTAATTCTTTTTGTTTAGTTATTTCAGCTAATTGTGCCTCTTTGTGTTTTATTTCTAACTCCTTTTGTTTTGTTATTTCAGCTTGTTCTACAATCTCCTTCTGGTGTTGTCTTTCTCGTGCACGTTCATCTATATCAGCATCTTTTGCTTCCCTAAATGTTTGATCAGCATATTGCTCTAATTCCTTTCCGGTGTATCCTAATTCCTTGCCTGCTTGTATGCAATCAGCTAAAGTTGACATGTTGTTGGATAATTAGCTAGAGTTGATAGGCACTCAAATATTTACTCAGGTATATTCGATATGTTCAGATTTTAAATGCCTGTGTACAAAAAATACCATTAGATTACACCCCGAAAAAGAGATGCATTATTAATCATATTGCATTCACAAATAATTTGGGTATACTCATCTTAACAATCAGGAACAATCAGGCACGATCCTTTGGCAACCCCGACACACACCTTGTGTTACTCTTCTAAACAGCTCTTGTTATATCTGGTTTATTAGAGCATCAATAATTAACTAATTGCAAACGACATATACATTTAGACATTTGTTTGAAATTTACAATTACATGCCCCCGGACAACACAATGTGGTATGGTTGATAGAGACTGTCACTGTCCTGTCTTCGTTCTAATATCTTTTGCTTTCTTTAACTAACTGCTGTTTAATCTATGATAGTGCTGTGCAGACCGAATCCTATTTGCATAAAGAAAGTAGTGCCATCGTGACGGTAGAAAATAGAATATGTCCACAAAAAAATAAATAAATGCTTTAAAATAAATATAAAGGAATTAATAATGTTCAAATTATTAAATATATTCAATAAATAGCTTGTATAAACAAATAATGCCCATTATAATTCAAAGATTCAGGCGAGCAGCGGCTTGGCGATTTGTAAACAATCTGTCTCTGATTGCCAATGGCGTTAGACTCTCTCCACAATATGACTTCATGCACTACAATGCATCAACGTTCACCTCAAGATCTATCTTGGCTCTAGGGTACCATGACTCTCTGTGACCATGAGTGGCTTGCGCCGACATTACTACACAGCATATATAACAGCTTCACCATGCATTCCAAGAACCAATCAACAAATGTGAGGTAGAGCGAACTATGGTATAATTACACATAGGTGACATCAGCTAACGGATCCGAATGAGTATGCGCATCTAGTCTTCAGACTTTCGCGCATTACAAGCACTCCCGTCCTTCCTTCACTAATCGTCTCCCCATCCCACTGTTAATGTTAGGAATCACGCTGGCTGTCTGCTATCACATTAATGTCTACATGATCATCTCCTACCTTACTTGTACCCGACTGGTAACCACTGTCGATTAGCCAACGTCTATGGCGCGATCATGATTCGGCCAGCACGCCTCAACATGCAACTCCAACGAATGCCAGCGATCAGTCAAGCCCGGACGATCTCCGTTGAATGGCAATACACAACCCGATCTACTCCCTGCAAATATCGAAGACTGGCCGCCGCGTCCTGGCTGGACTTCTGTGACTGGGGGTAGAACACTTCCTCTCACTTCGCAAGCTGGAACCCAAACTAATGCTTAGGCCGTTATGGCGTTAGGTGACGTCCTATCATGACGTCCAAATTGCGTTCAATGTTGGTGTCACAATGTTCACCATTTGTGACACCCTTTATCTTCTTCTTTGATGCGCTAACTCATCAATTGCCTGCATCACTGTCATTTACTACATGACAGCTTTGCCCCCTCTACAATGAAAATGATCGTTAGACCATTTTCTATGTTATCTTGACGTGCAAGGAAATGATGTCCACGACGTAAATTACATCCTATTGTGATAGACAACGCATTCACCGTCCTTGGAACTTAGTTTGTCAACATGAACCATTCTAGATCGTGGGATATTGAACACCGGACTAAAATACAAGTCCCGAACACCGCCACCTCTACATTCTATAAATGATCCCTGAGATGTTATCGCGTTAACATGCCCGACTACTTGTAACTAAACTAAGGCTCAAACACCGCCAGTTCATATACTAAGATCTGTTATCGCGTATATATGTTGACACCTTAAAACTACTAACAGTCTCTATATCCCCGAGTTCTGTCAGTTAAATAAAAACACCATCCAGTGTTGCATACCCAACGATCACATGATCCGTAGTCTACAACTTATTGTCCCTGACGTGAATACATATATCTCCACAACTGCATGTCGACCTGGTACACCCTCATTTCTTTTCGCCATAGCATAGGGAAAACTATTCTCAATATAACTGTGTTATATAACTATAGTGTGTTGTTCATTTGTTATATGTATTTATGTATCCTATAATGTGTAATGTTTACTATATGTTTGTGTCTATTAATTTTCTTTCATTCCTTTCTCTTACTTCATCCATCGTGAAAATGATATGTATGATGATTAATAGTTAACACAAAACATACTACTGACAATAATAACTACAACACATTAATGTACTGATAATTAAAATAACCAATATCAATCATCATAATAGTTATAAAAACAAAATATATAAACATAACATTAAAACAATAAACATATTCATTTATGAAACCTGTATATCACTTAAGATATACTTAATTAATTTGCTCGAAGATCCGCACAGACTCTGTCCTCGAGTTTATGTCCTCTATTAAAAATTCCAATATAATGAATCTTCATATACTAACACAATTAAAATCATCTACAAACCACCGCCGATACTACCATATTGGCTTGTGACAGAATGAAACCACACACATCGGTTATGCCACGTGAAACTTTTCACATGTTTCTCATATTCACTTGTGACAGAATGAAGCCACACGCATCGGTTATGCCACGTGAAACCTGTTTCTCTGAAATAATAATAACAACAAGTGACTAAGTTACGTCTATACTTTCTTTAAAAAAAAAATTATATATTTATCTGTGGTATTTCAGCCTTAGCCACAGTCATCATACCGTAATGTTACACTAAAAAAAAAATAAAACAGAAACCATACATATATATATATTTATATATACATAAAACTTTCATAGTTTATTTATAATCTACTGAGTAGATCAGCTAGATTATTTTATGTTCTAAAAATTGAATTCCTAAAATGCAAATTCAGTTTTATTTGGCTCTATCGTAAAATCAAACATCCGAATGCGACAAAACAAACCATCTGTCTATGAATGTACGATGATGTACTATTTCAGTATTATGGCTGATACGTTTGTGATGTCCTTAAATAATAACTGTAGAATGATAACGGATACTTCTGAAAACAAAAAGAAGGTATAAGAATTCCTATAAACAGAAAGGCGCTACTGGCGCGGTCATGTGTACAGAATCCTCCGCCATCTCAGATATGATCTATAAAACTATATAAATTTCGCCATGCTCGCTATCACTAAGTCTATTTGAGCATAGGTTTTAGATAAAGATAATCGCTCATAAAAAAAAAATATGATTGTTAATATGAACAAGACAATGATACGAATACAGTACACTCCATCCATCATGTGCCATGCCGGTAAGCATGGGCGGTCATGTTCTGCCATCTCACTCGATCAACAGAGTCGTGGATCAGTTCCGTGTTTCTGTCTCGACCATGCCACAAGGCCAAGCCATCCAGATACTTGTTTCTAGGTCTTCCCCTTGGTCTGTTCCCCTCGATCTTACCAGTTGTCACCAAGTTCTCCAAATCATTTCTTCTCATAACATGCCCAAAAAATTGTGACTGTCTACGTCTAATGTCTCTGATCAGTTTACGATCTTCATTTGTTTCTTGAAGGACTTGTTCATTGGTCTTTCTGGCTGTCCATGGTATTCTTTGCATTTTCCTCAGAAACCACATTTCTACAGCCATCAGATGTTTTTCAGCCTGGCTGCTCATTGTCCAAGCTTCACATCCATATAAAAGTACAGGTTCTATGTAGCATCTCAACACTCTTTTTCTCGTTTCAATTGACATCTTTTTATTGGTCAGTATGTTTTTCATCTTGCTAAAGGCTACTTTTGCCATGGCGATTCTTGTTCTAATCTCTTCAAGGCATCTCCCATCAGATGTTATTACTGTTCCGAGGTAATTGTACCTATTCACTTGTTGAAGAATATTCCCATTTACTTGTATATTACACTGTGGTATTTCGTTCTTCTTAGTGACGACCATAATCTGTGTCTTTTTACAATTTAATTCTAACCCTTGTTGTTCACTGTGTGTAACAACCGCATCTACTAAATTTTGCAGGTCCTGTTCATTGTCTGCAATCAAGACTGTATCATCTGCATATCTAATGTTATTGATGCATCGTCCCCCAATGTTGATTCCTTCCATATTTTCAATATTTCTGAAAATATTTTCACTGTACAGGGAAAACAGATCTGGAGACATTACACATCCCTGTCTCACACCTCTCTTAATAGGCTGATATTGGCTTACTTGATTATCAACTCTTATGGCAGCTTGTTGTTTCCAATATATGTTTTTTACAAGTCTAAGGTCTTTCCCATCAATTTGTAGATCTTCAAGCATCCTTATCATGTTGACATGTCTCACTTTATCAAAAGCCTTTGTGTAGTCAATGAAGCAAAGGTGTAGATCTTTGTTTACTTCTATAGAACGTTCGATTACGGTTCTCAGTATATACACAGCATTTACTGTACCCTTGCCTACTACAAACCCACATTGTTCTTCTCCTATTTCAGGTTGTATTTTCCTCCTAACTCTTTGCATGATAATTCTTAGCAAAATCTTCGTGATGTGACTCATTATACTAATTGTTCGATGTTGATCACATTCCAAGGCTCCTGATTTCTTTGGGATTGCAATAAATACAGAATTACATAACTCATGAGGTATATTTCCAGTATCATATATTGTATTAAGCAGACTGGTAACTTTATCTATTCCATATTACACTCCACTTATAACAATATTTCTGATGACAATACAATCACAATGACGCTACATGTTTTATTTAAGGTTAGTGAAATTCATTTTGAGATAACCAAGAATTTCTTCCTAACAGATATTTAGCCAATTTCTGACCAGAATTCACCAATGATAGAGTAATTTTATAGCGTTTGTGTGATTCGTATACCTTTCTCCCAGAGTACACGACAAGATGTAATATTTTCCTACAACCTTGTGAAAGAATGTACACGATAGACAGTAAACCAGTACCATCCACCACCACACCATTATTTGCTGTGAGAATGATCTTAGAACTGATCATTGAATGTGCTTCCTGCAAAGGAATTTCAGATTCGCCACCAGGTGCCGTTCGGCGGACTGTTCGAATACATTGTACATAATCATCATATATACCTATAACATGGCTCAGTTTCCGGCGTATAACATATTGCAACATCTTAATCAAACTCCCTGTAGCCTTAGCTATACATTTTATTCCTTTGTTTGTTATGATAGATAGCAAGAAAATCAACCAGAAGAAAGTATCGACCAAATCAAATGAAGTATCTGTTTTTATACATATCTTCTTCGGATCACCAGACGGAACTGTCACTGATATGCCATATGTCCGTGGTTTTCTATCCACCTGTATGATGTCATGTTGCAGCCTTATAGCTGCGGCTTGAACTGTCCTACTATCTTTAGGTTCCACCATAACTGGATGTGACATGTGTGTGTTTGGAACCAGATTCACATGAGGTAATTGATTCTCTTTATGTATTTGTGTGTTTGCAACAATCTGCTTCCTTTCCCATTCTGTTATGTCCTCATGCGAAACATCACATAATTCAGGGATGTTTCCAATAAAGACATCCACAAATGGGTCGGGCAGCGCAGCTACCTTTATTTTCCTAGAAAAATATGGGCAGTTTATATCAGCCCAGGCAACTGGAAACTTTTCTCTTCTACCTCCAAAAGTTCTACAGGTCACATGTTCTCCAGTATAGTCGGTTTCATTAATCAGCTTTGTATGTACCCCAACTATACTCGACCATGAATCGCGTACTAAACTACATTTCTTTCCATTCACTATGGCGTGTTGTACGACCAGTGATCCATTGGTAATTTGGACCGCATTAGCCTCCTGCACGTGTATTTTATGACCGCACGTTAAGTTGCCCTCTTTGTGAAAAATCTTGCATGTATCACACGTTGGGTCGATGGGAGAATATTCTACTTCTACCGTATTTGCGTGACTAGTCTCGTCTGAGTCACTGTCACTACTAGATGTCAGCATCCCTATGTTTGCTTCTTTATACAGTTGTCTTAAAGGACAAGATACAAACATATGTCCAAAACTTTTACATTTAAAGCATTGTGTTTGTCTTTGATAGGTGTTAAATCTGTCTCTATTTCTAAGTGCTAATTTCTTTATGTAACTGTCAAACTGCGGATGTTTGTCACACATTTGATTTGAGCCGTGGGTAAAACCACAGTATTCACAAGTTGTCCACACACCCTTTTTCTCGTGTTTAACATAAGGTTGATACTTTGGTTGTTGTTGTTTTTCCCTCCTTAGATATTGTCCTCCAGACTGTTGTTGTGTTTTGTATCCCTGCCTCCTTGATTTATGAGGGAATCTATCACATGCGTTTGTTTCTACCAATGGGGAAAAACTATTATTAAATATGTCTTTATGGGCGTCGAAGAAAGACTCTCCCTTCTCATCCATCTGCTGTATACTCGAACATTTCTGTTCAATAAGAAAGGTAGACATAGATGGAGGAACCGCCGAGATCAGTCTGTCTCTAACAATCAAGTCACGTAGCTTCTTGTAGTCATCAGTAACATTGGCTGAACGAGCCCATTTATCGAATGTTAATTGAGTCAAAGAGGAGAAGTCAAGGAACGTCTGTCCTGCTTTAGGACTAAGATTTTTGAACGACGCACGAAGGCCAAATTCGTCAAGACAAAAATGAGATAGCAGTCTTTTTCGAATGTATGAGTAATCACTACGTAACTCATCTGGAATTAGTTCTACAACTTGCAAAGGTTCACCACTTAAGTGCCTATGTAGCAAAACTGCCCATTCGGTCTCTGCAACTCCATAGTGTCTTAAGATTAGCTCAAAATTAGTTAGCCATGCAGAGACGGAATCGGAGTTGCAGTATGTCTTTATCACCCCATTATATTTCTTAATGGCCTCTGTGGACTGTGCCTCCACCCTGTTCCTAGCAATCTGTTCATCCTTGTCCTTCTCGTACTGTTTCATTTTGAAGTTATTCTCCAATTCTTTTTCCTTTAGAAGCTTTTCTGTATTCAATTTCTCAAGATTAAAAGCCATCTCTTTTTCTCTTAATTGTGCCTCTCTTTCCAGTTTTTCCTTATCTGCAGCGATCTGCAATGCCATCCTTTCTTTATCTGCAGCAATTTGAGCTGCAATTCTGTCATTTTCTGCGGCTATCCTCTCTTTATCTGCTGCAATTTGAGCTGCAATTCTGTCATTTTCCATAGCCATTTTTCCCTTCTCAAATACTCTTTGTCTCTCTTGTTCATCTAGTCGATCCTTTTCCAATTGTCTAATCGCAACTCTTTCGTTCCTTTCGTGAGCTTGAAAATCTGTAAATTGTTTCTCCGACCACGATATAAGATTTGTTCCTGTCAAACCTGCATCTTTCCCAATTGCAATAAAATCCTGTAATGATGACATGTTTTTCTGTTTCTATAATACTCAATAATAATGATGAAAGTGCGAAATGAAGACCAGAAAAAAATAATTTACCAAACTATAGACATGGCTTATAAGTATTACAATCGACAGATAAAATCGAAGAAAGTTGAAAGAAATAATTAATAAATTACAATTAGATACATTAATAACGAAAAATGACAAATAATTTTCTAATAGACACGACCTATAACTCAGCAGTTACAGTATAGACAGAGTTAAAGTTCTTTAGATTCCAGCATTATGTAACAAATCAATAATGCACCGCTCATAAGATCTCACAAGACAAAATAGCATAAAATTGTGTATCACGCTTATGACGTCATCACACTTATGATAATACAGACAAAATAAATGCGTGCAAAATTACAGTATTCTGACCATAACCAATTACTGACAAACCACAAACAAATAGAATACTTAGCTCAAGAATAAGTAAACCTTTTCCAACAGTCCGACAGTAGAACAATCTCCTCGATTTGATAACTAATTTTGTTCGATGTTACTCCGTAAGCGCGACTCTGATGAGTTTATATGTACGTTCCTGAAATCCTGGGTCTGCGTACCTTCCTAAATGACATTCCTGTGTCCATTTGTTGTACTTCGGCGTTAATTCATCAAGTTTCTGTGTATGTTTAACATGTTGAACTGTCGTAGGTTAAACAAATTACGATAATAACACTCTAGGCACGATGCCTGTGATCAGCCTTAGAAGGAGCCTGACTGATGTGAGTGTTATTTGCTACTCAATGTAGCTATCAGGTTTAGCACTATTTTGTAATGCTTTGTCGATCTGCACTGAGATAACCACTGTGTTGATACAGCCTCAGCTAGGCGTTGATTATTCCGTACACCTGAATAGCACTGGAAAAGCCAAAATTCGATTTCTGTCGAACGTATGTCCCTGTGACGAAATGTTGTTGGTATATTCGACACAATTAACCAGAGCAGGTGACCCAATGAAGATCCGATACTCACTGACTTTGCAGATCTTGATATCAATCAGTTATAAAAAATCCTCCGTATTAAGTGTGTCTCCTAAGTGCTCTTAGAATGAGTATAATACCCTGCGAGCAAATGTCCTCTACCTGGGCCAACAATCAGAGCGATAATGTCAATCTGCGGCCTCAGATAATCGAGTATCACACAGATGTCCTCTCCAGCATCAAGAAAACGGTTTCCAACTGACACTGACAGTGCGGTTAATCTGTGACACGATGACAAGACAATTAAACAAACGAGGATGCGCCATTTGATCACCAGCAATTGATCGGCATGATCCTTACATATACGGATAAGTTGCGTGTTCGTGAATGTGTTTCTTTATTAGGCTGAAAATATGCCCGCCCCAATGTCATTCACAGATTTGCAACCGTCGTCTCCCACCATTTTTATTCAGTCGAACAAGGTAAAATCCACTGATTGTGTCTCTGTACGGTATCTGTACTATCTATTATTGTCCTTGACTCACTGACCACTTCTTTTGTTCATATTTCATCAGATGATGTCTACATGTCAAAACCCATGGTTCAAATCTCTTCGGACGATGCTCCCATGTCAAGAGGCTACGTTAGACTCTCTCCACAATAAGATTTCATGCACTACAATACATCAACGTTCACCTCAAGATCTATCTTGGCTCTAGGGTACCATGACTCTCTGCGACCATGAGTGGCTTGCGCCGACATTACTACACAGCATATATAACAGCTTCACCATGCATTCCAAGAACCAATCAACAAATGTGAGGTAGAGCGAACTATGGTATAATTACACATAGGTGACATCAGCTAACGGATCCGAATGAGTATGCGCATCCAGTCTTCAGACTTTCGCGCATTACAAGCACTCCCGTCCTTCCTTCACTAATCGTCTCCCCATCCCACTGTTAATGTTAGGAATCACGCTGGCTGTCTGCTATCACATTAATGTCTACATGATCATCTCCTACCTTACTTGTACCCGACTGGTAACCACTGTCGATTAGCCAACGTCTATGGCGCGATCATGATTCGGCCAGCACGCCTCAACATGCAACTCCAACGAATGCCAGCGATCAGTCAAGCCCGGACGATCTCCGTTGAATGGCAATACACAACCCGATCTACTCCCTGCAAATATCGAAGACTGGCCGCCGCGTCCTGGCTGGACTTCTGTGACTGGGGGTAGAACACTTCCTCTCACTTCGCAAGCTGGAACCCAAACTAATGCTTAGGCCGTTATGGCGTTAGGTGACGTCCTATCATGACGTCCAAATTGCGTTCAATGTTGGTGTCACAATGTTCACCATTTGTGACACCCTTTATCTTCTTCTTTGATGCGCTAACTCATCAATTGCCTGCATCACTGTCATTTACTACATGACACCATCGTGACGGTAGAAAATAGAATATGTCCACAAAAAAATAAATAAATGCTTTAAAATAAATATAAAGGAATTAATAATGTTCAAATTATTAAATATATTCAATAAATAGCTTGTATAAACAAATAATGCCCATTATAATTCAAAGATTCAGGCGAGCAGCGGCTTGGCGATTTGTAAACAATCTGTCTCTGATTGCCAATGGCGTAGGACAGCTGTGGGTCAACCGTGACACGTCACCGGCGCAGCGCTATTCTTAGATTGAAAAATCGATATTGTCGCAGGCTCATTTCTTAGTGTATTGCTCCGCCGTGAATCATGTTTCATAAATACTCATAAATAAACAAATAATTGTAGAAATAAATGATGCAAAACTATACTAATAATACTTACAAATCAGAAGAAAACATGTTCATAAAGCACGAAACATTTCAATAAGCATAAATAAATGATATTCTGTCACGATGGGCACAGCTCGCATCTTGTTCTAGTCTGCGCACGCCATTTTACACTAACACAAACTAAACCCTGTGATTAACTGACAGTAACGCTATTTTAGAGCCGTGGGTGAGTGTTTTAGCTTGACCAAATGTCCAAGCTACACTTCTGACACCACTTTTATCCTAGCCTGTCATCAGTCAGAATGTCAGACGGGCATGCGTGCTCAAGTCTTAACCCTTTGAATCTAAAGGTTGTTCGTTCGTTCGTTCGTTCGTTCGTTCGTTCGTTGTGTCTGCATAGCCCCTGCTTTGGGCTCTTAATTGTTAAGAGCTCGGAGTGTATGAGTGATGGTTTACTATCAATATTAAGCTATTATTCATTCAAAATATGATTCATCTATTCACTTCAATCAATACATCATGTGCCCTGCAGGAAAGCGTGGGCGGTCATGACTCGCCATTTCACTTGATCACCAGCGTCGTGGATCAGCTCAGTGTTCCTGTCTCGTCCATGCCATGTGGCCAAGCCATCCAGGTATTTTCCTCTCGGTCTTCCTTTTGGTCTTCCTCTTGGTCTGTTGTTCCCTTCGAACTTGCCAGTTGTCACTAAGTTCTCCAACCCATTTCTTCTGATAACATGTCCAAAAAATTGTGACTGTCTACGTCTAATTTCTCTAATCAATTTACGATGTTCATTTGTCTCCTGTAGTACTTGGTCATTGGTTTTTCTGTCTGTCCATGGTATTCTTTGCATTTTCCTCAGAAACCACATTACTGCAGCCATCAGATGTTTTTCAGCTTGACTGCTCATTGTCCAAGTTTCACATCCATACAAAAGAACAGGCTCTATGTATCCCCTCAACACTCTTTTTCTCGTTTCAATTGACATCTTTTTATTGGTCGGAATATTTTTCATCGTGCTAAAGGCTACTTTCGCCATGGCGATTCTTGTTCTAATCTCTTCAAGACATCTCCCATCAAATGTTATGACTGTTCCGAGATAATTGTATCGATTCACTTGTTGAAGAATATTCCCGTTTACTTGTATATTACATTGTGATACTTCGTTCTTCCTAGTGACGACCATAATCTGTGTCTTCTTGCAATTTAATTCCAACCCCAGCTGCTCACTGTGTACAACAACCGCGTCTACTAATTGTTGTAGATCCTGTGCATTGTCTGCAATCAATACTGTATCATCCGCATATCTAATGTTATTGATGTTTCGTACTCCAATGCTGATTCCATTTATATCTTCAACATTCCTGAAAATATTTTCACTATATAGGGAAAAAAGATCTGGAGACATTACACATCCCTGCCTAACACCTCTCTTAATAGGTTGATATTGTCCCACTTCATTATCAATCTTTATGGCAGCTTGTTGTTTCCAATATATGTTTTTTATAAGTCTAATGTCTTTCCCATCAATTTGTTGATCTGCAAGCATATCTATCATGTTGACATGTCTAACTCTATCAAAAGCCTTTGTATAGTCAATAAAGCAAAGATGTATATCCTTGTTTACTTCTATAGCACGTTCAATAACTGTTCGCAGCATATACACAGCATTTACTGTACCCTTTCCTCCAGGTGCCTATGTCAATTTCCAAACTCCGCCTCGGATCAGATTTAAATCCACGACCATAAGGCTGGCAGGCAAGCGTCTACCAAAGCAACCGGATTCATTCTGGAATGCTAATAGAAAGCTGTTAATTACAAAGAAATAAAGTATGTTGAAGTGCTAAAGCTGTATTCGACCACACACGTGTCAAGCCAACAAGGAAACAGATGAGTAACTTTTATATATACCGGGTGTTTGTAAAGTCTCACTACACTTTGTATGTAGAGTTAATTTTTAAAAACAAATAAAGTACATGATGTCATTAACAAATGTGCTCCACAGTCAATATGCGTGAAGCAAAATGCAATAATGGATGCCGTCTGCTGGAGTAATTCTTTGCACTCCAAACAGAATGGTTATCAACGGAAGAAAAAATGTTTTTGACAAATGAAGAGACGTGTACGGTTATGTCTTGAAGCCCGTGGTGAACATTTCCAATACCTATTATAATGAATACTCACTCACTTGGTACTTTCCAGCTTCTCCAAAACAGCATTAGACCATAGCAGTAGCTATTGTAACTAATTTAATGAATGTTTAAGCACATTATTTGATGACATGTACTTCATTTTTCAAATTTGTTCTGCATACAAAGTTTAGTGAAATTTTACAAACACACCCTATATTTGCACGTAGAGTTGTGCATTTGTGCACGTAGTTGTATCGGTGTGTATTTGCTGTTTGTGTGATGACAAAAGCTTTGGCGGCAATATCCATTATGTTAATTCTGATCGTATTTTAATAAAGCTTACCGATTCTGCTTCTCGTGTGTGTGTGTGTGTGTGTGTGTGTGTGAGTGTGTGTGTGAGTGTGTGTGTGTGTGTGTGTGTTGTGATACATTCATTATATAGAATGAATGACGTTATTTGCATGTTAGACGTGGACAATAAGCAGACAAGTAGAGAAACATCTGTTATCACAGATATCAGAGATTGTCACTATCGAAATAAACTATACAGTCACCAGCGGAGCTTTCAGGTGCCTTCCAGAGGACAACTCTACAGAACTGAAAGAGCCCTACTACTACAGAAACATCTAATGGCGGTGGACGTGTGGTTTCAATGAAAAATGAAAAACAATCCATGGACGGACAGAAAACGAACAATAAAGTTCCACTAGCCACACTCTGATTATTATCGCCATGATCGTATTTCCTTCCCAAGACATTTGTAGTCCTAGTAGCAGAACCGATGGCGATAGTGGTAGTAGTAGTAGTAGTAGTAGTAGTAGTAGTAGTAGTAGTAGTAGTAGTAGTAGTAGTAGTAGTAGTAGTAGTAGTAGTAGTAGTGGTAGTAGTTGTAGTAGTAGTAATAGTAGTAGTAGTAGTAGTAGTAGTAGTAGTAGTAGTAGTAGTAGTAGTAGTAGTAGTAGTAGTAGTAGTAGTAGTAGTAGTAGTAGTAGTAGTAGTAGTAGTAGTAGTAGTGGTAGTAGTTGTAGTAGTAGTAATAGTAGTAGTAGTAGTAGTAGTAGTAGTAGTAGTAGTAGTAGTAGTAGTAGTAGTAGTAGTAGTAGTAGTAGTAGTAGTAGTAGTAGTAGTAGTAGTCATCTCATCATATGCCTCTTGTACCTTGCGGTGTCGAGGTGAAATATAAACCGCGGGAGAATGCCCGCTTATGGGCTTCATGTATCGATATTCCCATGGACTCTGTTATTCCCTGCGTCCATCGTTTACGTGGTCGACCTCTTCCTCTGCTTCCCTCTGGTCTATACATCATTGCTTGTTGTGGTATACTGTTAGTTGGTGCTACTTGCATGGCCAAACCATTTGACTTGCTGCCTTCTAATAAAATCTTGTGTAGCTATAACCCCCACTTTAGTCCTCATTTCTTCATTTCTGATCTTATCTCTTCTTGATACATTGAGTAGTCTTCTCAGGAATCTCATTTCTGTTGTGATTTTTTTTTCCTCTCCTTTTCTGTCATTGTCCAGGTTTGGCATTGGTAACATAGAGTTGGTAGGAAGATTGTGTTGTAAAGTGCTTTCTTAGTAGTTATTGATACATGTTTGTTCTTTAGTATTGGTGCCATTTGTCCAATGAGTTGGTTTGCATTATGGCATCTATTTTCGATCTCGTCTTCTGATTTGCCATTTGATGATATTATACTTCCTAGTTACATGACACTCTTTACCTGTTTCAAGGGATGTTCGTTTAGGTATATCGTTGTTGCTATTTCTTCTTTAGTTATAGTCAATACCTCTGTTTTACTTGTGCTAATTTTCATGTTAAATTCCCTACACATTTCGTTTAGACCAGTGTTTCCCAACCTTTTTTGTGCTATGCCCCACCTAAGCCTTTCTAAAAATTTTATGCCCCCCCCCCCCGAACATATGCATCATTTTTTAATATTTAGAAAATGAAATGTTCACTAAAGAAACTTGAATTTTTTTTTAGAAGGGCTCACGGTTCCCAGAAGGGCCAGAGCCGCCACGCTCCCCCAGGTCCCGCATCCCTGTGCGTCGGTTGTGTTGGGTGAATTTTTATTATTTTTTTTATTTATTTATTTATTTATTTATTTTTTTTTTTTTTGGGGGGGGGGGGGGGTTGGCGGTTACCCCAGAGAAGCTGGTTCCCCCGCCTCCCCTTTTGTTTGTGTGGACCCTTAGTCTCACTGTGAGCTATTGCCCACAGTGGTCCACCAGGCTCACATCTAAGGTGAAGATATGTGATGGGTTTTTATTTGATCATCACGGCCCCCGACCAGACCAGGCGCACTACTGTGGGGAGAGCAGCAAATGCACCCAATCCTAGCCAAGGGACCGATAGGTTTTAGGAAGAAATCACTAGGAAATTATTGAGCAAACACAGTAAGTAAATTTTCAAAACATATAATAGAGAACCGAAATTCAAGTACAAAATAATTTTAATGAAAGACTTTTCTATATTATTTTAATTATTAGTAATTATTTAAATTTAGTCAGATCCTTGCGCTTGATGCTTGCTGCAAAGAGATTTTATGTCAGGTTCTAATTTAGTTAACTTCAGTCTCAAGTCTCCCCGTTTTGTTATATCCAGCCGATTTCTTCCATTTTCGAATTTCCCCCCTTAACAATCGAATTGCCCCCCTGTGGGCGTGGGCCCCACGTTGGGAAACACTGGTTTAGACTATTAATGTGGTCTTGTAATTCAGCTTCTGATTTTGCTATTAGTGCTTGGTCGTCCGCAAACAGGAGTTCTTTAATGGTTAGATTTGCAGACGGTTCTTCTTCTGTGTTCTCGTCATGCGGTGTTCTTGCGGTCTCTGTTTGGCTGGTTTCTGTACATATGTTGTCTATATATGTTATAAACAAGAGAGGGGATAAGGCACTACCTTGTCGTACTCCGTATCTGATGGTGAAGGGTTTTGAGTGTCCTCCAGCTGCTCTCACTATGCATTCACTGTTGTTGTATAAGCTTCTACATAGGTTTGTTAGATGTGTACTCACTCCA
>OY992889.1:16982219-17037219 GCA_963921405.1 Cepaea hortensis
CTACGAAAGAAAATTGTTGCCACTAACGAAGACAATTGTTGCCATTCAGAAAGACATTTGTTGCCTTGTAAAAAAAGCACTTATTGCCTTGTAAGACAGACACAGTTTGCCTTGTAGGAAGACACTTGTTGCCGTGTAAGAAATAACTAGTTGCCTTGTGCGAAAAGCACTTGTTGCCTTGTAAGGAAGGAAAAGTTGCCTTGTCGGAAGACACTTGTTGCTTTGTGTGAAAGGCTCTTGTTGCTTTGAAGGAAGACACTTGTTGCTGTGTGAGAAAGGCACTTGTTGCCTTGTGAGAAAGGCACTTTTTGCCTTGTGAGAAAGGACTTGTTGTCGTATAGGAAGGCACTTGTTGCCTTGTAAGTAGACACTTGTTGCTTTGTGACAAAGGCCCTTGTTGCCTTGTAAGGAAGGCACTTGTTGCCTTGTGAGAAAGGACTTGTTGTCTTGTGGGAAGGCACGTGTTGCCTTGTAGGAAGACACTTGTTGCTTTGTGAGAAATGCATGTGTTGTCTTGTAAGAAAAGCAATTGTTGCCTTGTAGGAAGGCACTATTGCCTTGAAGGGCAGGCATTTATTGCCGTGTTAAAAAAGGCACTTATTTCCTGATAAGAAAGACACCTGTTGCCTTGTAAGGAAGACACTTATTGCCATGTCAGATAGACACTTGTTGCCGTGTAAGTAAATAACTTGTTGCATTGTAAGAAAGACGCTTGTTGCATTGTAAGAAAGGCATCTGTTGCCTTGTAAGAAAAGCTTATGTTGCCTTGTAAGAGGGCCTCTGTTGCCTTGTAAGAATATTTCTATTGCTTTGTATGAAAGACTTCTGTTGCCTTGTAAAAAAGGCTTCGGTTGCCTTATAAGAAAGGCTTCTGTTTCCTTGTATGAAAGGCTTCTGTTGCCTTGTAAGAAAGACTTCGGTTGCTTTGTAAGAAAGGCTTCTGTTTCCTTTATGAAAATGTTATCTGTAACAAATCGACAAATACCCTAATAGAATCTAGAAACAATTCTAAAAACATGGAAGGAATACTGCAGTGAGATGTATGGTATGAGTGACTGTGAAGATATAAATGAGATAGAGGGAACTATGACAGCAGAGACAGAACTTGAACTCTCATTAGATGAAATTTTATGGACAATAAAGAACCTGAATAATGGTATATCACCAGGAAGTGATTAGATACCAGCTAAACTAATTAAAGCGGGAAGAGCAGAAGGCATACAAATCTATCACGCACTGTGTAAAAAGATATAGAAATGTGGTATATGGCCAAAAGATTGGAAGAGAACTATCTTCATTCCAATACCAAAAAAAGGGCAACCTGAAATTATGCACCAACTATAGAACTGTTGCCTTGATCAGTCATGCAAGTAAAATTCTGCTAAAAGTCTTAATGGGAAGACTTCGTAAGAAAACAGAAAAAAAGATTAAAGTGGTTCAAGCTGGGTTTAGACAAGGAAGAGGTCACATACTCAACATGCGTTTAATAAAAGAGAAGTGCAGAGAATTTAATGTAAACTTATTCTCCTATTTTGTGGATTATTCAAAGGCATTTGACTGTGCACAACAGAAACATTGGGAAATCATGAGGAAAATTGGCTTTCCATAACATGTAATACAACTCATAAAAATGCTCTATCTAGATCAGTGGTTCTCAACCTTTTTTGGCCCGTGACCCCCTTCACCATATTTTCAGAACGTCATTCACCCCTTTCATATTTCCTATCTAAAAATCCCCCTCCCCCCACCCCTATACAGTATACGTAAAAATGGAAGGTAAATTTAATAGCATGTACTAAAACAAGTCTAGACATCCACATAAAACATGACTTGTGGGTCTACTTACTTTATAAAATGAAATTTAGAAGGATGAGACGTACATAACTGTAAAGAATGAAGGGAAAAACAATATCAAGTAATCGGTTCTTGTATTAACGCGATCTTGAAATGGTCTTCATTCCCCCCCCCCCCCCATGGAAACCCTAAAATTCCCCCCTGGGGGAATTCCCCACCCGTTGAGAACCACTGATCTAGATCAACAAGCAGCGGTCAGAATAGATGGCGATACATCAGATTGGTTTGACATCAAGCAAGGAGTCCGTCAGGGCTGTGTGCTGTCCCCCTATTTCTTTAACCTGTACGCCGAAAATATAAAGAGAAATGTCAGAGATGATATAAGCAAGGAACAATATGATGCCCTGAATATCAATGATCATGAAATACAAGAGATCCGATATGCTGATGACGCAGTATTGCTTACTATCGCCATCACAGCATGGTATAGAACAACCGATAATCTCAACCCAAAAGAATTGCAACAATTACAACCTATATCGTAACATAGCAAAAGCAAAGACAAAGCATACAGATAAACCTATTATGGAGAAAGAAATATATGTTAATGAGGAACAATTGAAGGTTATGGAAAATTTTGAATACGTTGGGTAATTAATTACCTACAATGGTGACACAATGAAAGAAATTCAAAGACGAATACCTATTGCTCTTCTAAAACTAAAATAACTGAATAACTTGCGGAGGGGGACAGATAGAACTACAAAAATTAGATTTTGAAGAACATGCATTTTTCCCATTGCAACATACGCCTGTCAGACCTGGATACTTACTAAACAAGCTAAACAGCGCATAAATGCCTTTGAATATAAATATTATAGACGGGTTCTAAGAATATCTTGGATACAGAAAAGAAAAAATGCATCCATGCGACAAGATTTGAATATTGAAGAAGTTTGGCTACTAAAGAAGATAAAACAAAGAAACTTGAAATATTTTGGTCACTTGAAACGTTATGAAAGTTTGGAGACATCAATCATGGAGGGGTATATGCCCAGGAAGAAAGGAAGAGAAAGGACAAAGAGAAGATGGGTGCATCGGACGCGAGACATCATGCTTATGATCCAGAAGTTTTCCGGGTGGTTGTTAGGAAGCGTTGGTCTGCAAGGGACATGCTACTGAATGATTGAATGAATGAATGAATGAATGAATGAATGAATGAATGAATGAATGAATGAATGAATGAATGAATTCTGTTGCCTTGTATAAAAGACTTCTGGTGTCTTCTAAGAAAGGCTTCGTTTGTCTTGTAAGAAAGGCTTCTGTTGTCTTGTAAGAAAAGTTTCTGTTACCTTGTACGAAAGGCTTCTGTTGTCTTGTAAGAAAGACTTCTGTTCTCTTGTAAGAAAGGCTTCTGTTGCCTTGTAAGAATGATATCACGGAAACTATGCAATACACAAAAGTATAACAATTACATCAGCGCCAGCAAATGTCATTACAAAAGTTAGCAAACGCATAAAAAATACACCAACAAACAAACAAAAACGTCATTAATGAAATGAGAATACCTGGTGTTACGTGATACAGGATCAAACACCGAATTCCCTCCCGTGGCTAGCCGCAAGGGAGATCACACACATACAAACTAACGTTTCGATGCCGTTGTAACAAATGCTAATTAGCGACCGGATGCGAATAAGCGCCATTTTTTGTTAGTACAAAGTAGAGCCCTTCCATCAGGATCAGACACGCACGGTGAGAGATGCTTTCAGATCTATCGCTAATGATGCGGGTGGCATAGAGCAAATTAGGTCACTGATCCATTCGTGTTTACCGTAGTTGGGAGTTATTTGCCCATGGTTATGGCAAACGATGAATAAAAGGGGCAGACCTGGTACAGAAATGAGACAAAATGAGTAGATTAAACGTGTTTGTTATCATTTTCACAAATACGAAAGTCAGCGAGGTTTGCTACAAAAATTGAGACACGATGAGTAGATCAAATGTGTTTGTTATTATTTGTTTCACGAATATGCAAGTCAACGAGATCTGCAGCAGAGCTGAGATGTAACGATAGACCAAATATATTTTGTCAATTGTTATTTATGCCAAAAGACGTTTTTCACGCCATAAATAGACACATAGGCATATGAGAAAGTTGAGACGTCGTGTTGCATGTCTGCCTCTGATTTGGCATTTGTTGTTTGTCCATCAAGAATGATGATGACCATTCATTTCATGGCATCTAGAGCGCAACCGTCAGCAAACAGGAGCTCTCAGACTGTCGAATGTGGTTTTGGTTTTAGCTTTCAGCCTTCTTAAATTGAATAGCTTTCCATCCATGCGGTAGTTGATGTTTATTCCAATACCCTTGTTTTCAAAGGCATTGGTCAGCGTAGCTGAAGGCATGAGACTGAACATGGTCTATCTTGGTTATTACACAGATTCATCTTGACTATTACACAATTCAATTCAATTCAATTCAACTTTATTTTGAAAGGGTCACAAATTGAGAACGCAGGCTCGTCTTGCATTAGGCCCTTCCAATCACTCATCTTTCCTTCATCAATAGTGCATTATATATTCACATCAGATCCATCTAGGGCAGGGGTGGGCAAACTACGGCCCGCGGGCCGCATGCGGCCCGCTAAGTGATTTTATGCGGCCCGCGAGGGCATTTAGAAATAAAAATATTTAATTCGTTTTTAAGTTATTTTGTTATTTAAGTTATGTTACAGAATTTCGTGTACCGTTATGATGAGTGTCAATAACAAACATAAGATTGAAGCTGAATGTTTTTAATGATGAATGGACAACTAAGTACTGTTTTATAAAAGTTGGTAGCAAATCAGTTTGCTTGTTGTGTCGTGAGTCAGTGGCTGTCTTCAAGGAGTACAATTTAAAAAGATATTATCAAACAAAACATTCCGATTTCGGATACAATTTAACGACCGAAGAGAAGGAAAGGAAATGCCTTGAGTTGGTGAAATATTTGGAGAAACAGGAAAATCTTTTCACTAAACAGTCTTCAATTCAAGATGCTGCAATTCAAGCTAGTCTTTTGCTGTCACACAGAATTGTAAAACAGAACAAGCAATTTTCTGATGGCGAGTTCATCAAGGAATGTTTGCTAGATGCAGCAAACATTATGTGACTTGAAAAAAACAAAAAAAAAAACAGATTTGACAACATTACTTTATCAAGGAGAATTGTGGTCAGACGTGTTGACAAGATCAGTAAAAATTTGATGCATAAACTTCAAGATGCAAGTAAACAATTTTTGTGGTACTCTCTTGCATTGGATGAGAGTACCGATTTACTGCCCAATTATTGATATTTATACGTGGAATAAACACTTCTTTCAAACTCACTGAAGAGTTACTGAGTGTTGAGTCACTCAAAGACACAACCACAGGCCATGAGTCAATGCTGTTACTAACTGTATTGAAAGAACTGGGTTGGTTTGGAACAAGATGGCAAGTGTTACAACTGACGGAGCTTGTGCTTTGACTGGAAAAAAATGTACGTCTGGTAAAATTGATAAGTGATCAGATACAAGCAGAATATCCAGACCACACATTATTACCACTTCACTGTGTGATTCATCAAGAAATTCTGTGTAAAACTGTTTTGAATACCAAGCATGTTATTACCCAGTTGTCAGTTTCATAAACCTCATCAGATCAAAAGGACTTAATCACAGACAGTTCAAGTCATCACTTGGAAACTGAACATTCCGATGTCCTGAACCACACCACTGTTCGATGGCTGAGTCTCGGCAAGGTGTTGAGGCGAGTGTGGGAACTCAGAGAAGAAATAGTGATGTTCATAGAGATGAAGGGCATTGAATGTGACTTTAATACTAACATTGTCAATAAAGAGTGGAAGTTAGACTTTATGTTTGCCATTGAAATTATGGAAAAGTTAAATGAACTGAATGTCAAACTTCAGGGCAATGGTGTGTTTGCACATGCATTGTATGTATATGTAAAATCATTTCAGGCACAACTCTCACTGTTCTCCAGACAAGCAAGTGAAAAAAGATTGTGTCACTTCCCTTTGCTGAAACAAGAAACCATTTCTGGTGAAATGACTGAAAAATACAAAGCCCAATTAGATGCATTGATTGCAGAATTTGGATGGAGATTCCAAGATTTCAAGAAATTAGAGCCATAGTTCAATATTCTCAGTTCACCTTTTAGTACAGAAGCTGATACAGCCACAGAGGACATACAGTTGGAGCTGCTTGACTTACAAGCAGATCATGACCTGAAAGAGAAATTCAAGACAGATGGTTTGCTGGATTTCTATGGATCTTTATCACAAGAATCATTTCCCAACTTGAAAAACTTTGCAGCTAAACTATTATCATTATTTGGATCAACATACATTTGCGAACAAGTATTCTCTTGCAAATCTAAGAATAGGTCTTTATTGTCGGACTGCAATTTGCATGCTGTCATGCGAATTTCAACAAGTAAACTTGCTCCAGATTTCAAGAATATTGTCAAAAATTGCAAGCAGTTACATACATCTCATTAGAAATCAACAACTGCAGTGACAATGTAGACGCTGTGTGTCTAAATTAAAGCCATTGATAGATAATAAAGAATATTTGTTATAATAACAAGTTGTAAAATCGTGTTAACAAATTAATAAAAGTTTTTCTCCATATTGTCAAATATAATGTTTAAGTGTATAAGTAAAATAAAATTGAAATAATTAGTTATTTATATTGCTTAATTAATAACCTATAAATAATCAATAATTACTTATTGTGATAGGTTGCTGTAAACAAAACGATATATATATATGCCGCCCGCCAATAGCTTTACATGTGTCAATGCGGCCCTCCGCACGAAAAGTTTGCCCACCCCTGATCTAGGGTATTACACAGATGCATCTTGGGTAATACACGGACCCATCTTGAGTAATACACGGACCCATCTTGAGTTACACATGGAACAAACTTAAGTGTTACGCGGAATTAGTTCTCACACTTGGCCGTAAACCGGCATAGGATAGCATTCACCAAACAGAAAACAAATTTGAATAACGAAGACATAAACAAGATATTGCACGATTTATTTGCCTGGAATTTTTCGCTGTATCTTGTCAGGTACAAACTGCAGAATTCACACAACATAAAGTAAAATAACTAGATAAATCCTTCAAGTTCATATGTACAAATGTTCGCACAGTAATGTTAGTTGTCTACCACGGTAATCTTAAATTGACTATCATTCCGTTTTGTTTGCACAAAAGTGGCCTATGTAGATTAATCATTATGGTTTCTTCCAGCTAACTTTTCGAGGGGTTGACGTAATGCAACGTCTACAGGACATTACAGCGGTCGGCCGAACATTATGTTCTCCAACTCCAGTTATTAGGTACAGAATCAAACCTATTCCCACCTCAGCAGTAAAAGAACCTCTCTCTCTCTCTCTCTCTCTCTCTCTCACTCTCTCTCTCTCTCTCTTTCTCTCTCTCTCTCTCTCTCTCTCTCTCTCTCTCTCTCTCTCTCTCTCTCTCTCTCTCTCTCTGTCTACGCCAAATCCAATTGCATTACCAATTCACATGCAGATGCCAACCTACCTACATCGGCAGAACAGAGCGGCAGTAAAACATCAGGGTTGTTGAATACACACCAAATTGGATTGACAAGATACTACATACAGGCGATGGGAGCCTAGTAATGGCGACACACCACAATCTTACTTCCTGCATCGTCAATTGCACGGCACGTTTTGGAAACCCGCCGTGTGATTGATAGAGACAGTGTGTTTCGTGTGTTGTTTAATACATACGATAGTCGATTGTTAAAGTTTGCAGAAGACATAATGATTAATCTACACAGGCCACTTTTGTGTAAATAGAAAGGCATGTTAGTCAGTTTAAAATTACCATAGTAGACAATTGACATTACTGTGCGAACATGTGTATATTTCAGCTTGAAGGATTTATCTGGTTATTTTACTTTATGTTGTGTGAATTCTGCATTATGTACCTGACGAGATGTAGCGAAATATGCCAGGCAATAAATCATGCAATCTATTATTTGTGTCTTCGTTATTCAAATTCACTACGGGAGAAAACAAATTGCCATAATAATTAGAGATCTTAGATGTGGAGTCAAGATTACTTGGGCAAATCGTGATTAGACATAAATTTGAACAACTGATGACAATTGATAAATTTGGCTGCCAAAAGAGTAAGAAGAAGACACAGAGATAAATTCCTGAATGGCTTGGGCAAATGGTGTAACCGCTACAGGGCTGTCCGGAATCTGTGGAGATCGTTAAGAGAAGGGGAACCATGATCGCCCACGCTTGCCGACCAAAGAATAGGAAGATGAATATGATGATGATAATAATGATGATAATGACGATGATTGTGATGATAAATCTGATCATGATGATGTTGATATAGTGGAGAAAGTTGAGAAGGTGGTGACAACTGGCAAGATCGAGGGGAAGAGAACATGGGGTGGGCAGAGATGTAAATACCTGGATGGATTGGCCACGTTGTATAGACAGGAACTCTGAACTGATCCACGACTCTGGTGATCGAGTTTAATTCTAACCCTAGGTGTTCACTATGCGCAACAATCGCGTCAAAAATCAATTCAACTCAAATTAACTAAAAATCAACTCAACTCTACTGAACTCAACTAAAATTATTTCCACTCTACTCAGAGCTCTAAAGATCAATTCAACTCTACTCAATTCAACTAAAAATCAATTCAACTCCACTCAACTCAACCAAAAATCAATTAAACTCTACTCAACTTAACTAAAACCAATCTGACTGTTTCAATGTGTTATTTTTAGGTTTGTTTCACGGGATTCTTGATTATTTTTAACGTACGCGTCATTTCTTATGGTCCATTTGAAATCAATTCCCTTCTTATTTATTATGAACGAACGAACGAACGAACGAACGAACGAACGAACTTTATTTTCAAAGGGTAACAAATTGGACACGCAGGCTGGTCTTACATTCGCCCTTCCAATCAGTCATCTTTCGTTCATCAGTGCATAGTGCATTAACATAGGGAAAAAAGCATTGTCAAATGAATGTTGTAAACATAAGCAATGCATGTCAACATGTTATGAGACAAATCCCCCACCCACCCACCCACCTATCCCCTATCCATCCGCGTGTCAACCACACACACATCCACCACCCAACCACACACATACCCACATGCACATACATTCCCCCATCCATCCTTCCATCCCCCAACCCACACATCCCACACACACCCCCACATACACCATCTCCCCACCCACACACACACACATCCCCCCACCTTCACACATCTCCCCACCCACACGCACACATCCTCCACCCATTCCATAACCTACCAACACTCACCCACCCACATATCTTCCACCACCCACCCACACACGCCCAACCACTCAGCCAAACAACATCCCCCAACCATATATCCAACACCCACACACACACATATTCCCGTCAACTCCCATATCCCGCACCTACCCACACACACATCCCGCACCCACCCACACATCCCCTACTTACACACATCCCCCACCCACATATTACAATGTTTTGAGGTCAGCATTATCGAATGGGTAAGAGCACTTCTTTTTAAACTTCCGGTGTGCTGATGTAGAGGTAGTGAGTTCACATCCTAAACCAGTCAATTGCACTAAGCTATTTTCTCGTCCTTGACTTTGGGAAGTAAAGAACAAATACATCAGAAGTCGGAGTGGATTGGCTTTGATGGTAAGAGACAAGGTAATAGGGAAAGCTAATCCACTCGCAAGTATCAGTCCAATGCACTAAACGTTGTAGCATGTGTATGGACTACGCTTGAGTTCAAAGCGAGCCAACGTACAACAACATTATTAGAATTTTTTTTTTTTAATCTTGATCTCCTATCTTGTTTTCAACCTCACGCTTTCCTGCTACTACTACTACTACTACTACTACTACTACTACTACTACTACTACTACTACTACTACCACCACCACTCCACTACTACTACTACTACTACTACTACTACTACTACTACTACTACTACTACTACTACTACTACTACTACTAATACTACAACTACTACTACTACTACTACTACTACTACTACTACTACTACTACTACTACTACTACTACTACTGATGCAGCTGTTGCTGCTACTACTACTGTTACCGCTATTGCTACTGCTACTGCTACTGCTGCTGCTGCTACTGCTAATGCTATTACTACAGATTCTGCTACTTTTGCTTCCGCTGCTGCTGCTGCTGCTACTATTATATAGTGATGACAAGAAAGAGAGAGAGAGAGAGAGAGAGAGAGAGAGTGAGAGTGAGAGAGAGAGAGTGAGAGAGAGAGTGAGAGAGAGAGAGAGAGAGAGAGAGAGAGAGAGAGGTGAAAGAGGGAGAATAACGTAGATCGTGAGATAATGAGATAGAGAGAGATCGAGAAAGAGGTCGAGAGAGAGAGAGAGAGAGAGAGAGAGAGAGTGGGGGGAGAGAGAGAGAGAGTGAGAGAGAGAGAGAGTGAGAGAGAGAGAGAGAGAGAGAGAGGTGAAAGAGGGAGAATAACGGAGATCGTGAGATAAAGAGATAGAGAGAGATCGAGAAAAAGGTCGAGAGAGAGAGAGAGAGAGAGAGAGAGAGAGAGAGAAAGAGAGAGAGAGTGGGGGGAGAGAGAGAGAGAGAGAGAGAGAGAGAGAGAGAGAGAGAGAGAGAGAGAGAGAGAAAGAGAGAGATTGCAATACCATTTTCAGACTATTGCAGTATTCAATGTACATGTACTTTTCAGAGGCCCAGGAGAAACAATCCAGAAAACTGCTCCCTAATATGACAGATGACATTATATCCCTTAGAACTCCTCTGTGCTATCAATTTCCTTTAATTCGTAGTTTGCTGCTCGCCATTCGGCCAGCTCATCATGGGTTCGATCCACATCGAGGCGGATTCAGTTTTTAACAAAGGAAATGGAATTCCAGATCTATCCTGGACACATGAGTATTAGATAATGTCTTGGGAAGAAAAGGAATCTCTAGCAAAATGCACTCTACAAAATTATGTGTCTGGCACCATATTCTCTGTACTCCTTTAGGCATGTAAAATGAATCCTTTACTTACTTACTATAT
Organism: Cepaea hortensis; assembly: GCA_963921405.1. Classification (NCBI taxonomy): domain Eukaryota; kingdom Metazoa; phylum Mollusca; class Gastropoda; order Stylommatophora; family Helicidae; genus Cepaea; species Cepaea hortensis. Next base: position 16,993,141 of record OY992889.1, read on the forward strand.
TCCTAATGCGTCTCGGAGGTGTTAATAAAGACCTTTTCGTACTTTCTGTCTGTCCGTCCGTCCGTCCGTCCGTCCGTCCGTCCGTCCGTCCGTCCGTCCGCCTGTCTGTCTGTCTGTCTGTCTGTCTGTCTTTCTTTCTTTCGTTCATTATGTCTCCATGTGCCATCAGTCTCCCAATGAATCATAGGTCCACTACCAACTCACCCCAAGCCCCTCCACCCCTATCTTTAGCTACCTCATGAGGCTCTGTCATGTCCTTCCCATATTATTCATTTATGTTTCTAATTCTTCTCTCCATTATTTTTTTTTTAATGTCTCCCTCTCTTTTTTTGCTCTGTGGCTTCCAGAATATGGCTTTTCTAGTTGTACTATTCTCAGGTTCTCTCGATGTATGGCCTATCCATTATCAGCGTCCTTTTCTCGCCCATTGGTTCATTGGTATTTGTTTAGTTCTCTCCATGGGCTCCACGTTGGTGATTTTGTCATACCAACGTATTTTTTCTATGTTCTGAAAGAGGGTAATGAAACTTGAGCATTAAATGCAACAATAAGAAAGAGACAACGAGCTTTCTTTGGTCACGTTTTATTTATTTATTTATTTATTTATTTATTTATTTATTTATTTATTTATTTATTTTAGCGTCGCTCGCTTTGACCTCAAGTGTAGTCCATTCACACTTCTCCTAGTAGTGCAGGCCTGAATTTTGCGTGTGGGATAGCTTTCCCTATAAACAGTGTCCATCGCCATCATGCGAACCCACTCCAACTTCAGAGGTATCGTCACGTGATGAAAAGAGAGTCATTAGAAAACATTGTGACAACTGAAAATGTCAAGGGGAAGAGAGGCAGAGGAAGACCAAGATAAATTAGGCTCTATGACTGAAACGGTGGCATGGAGGAATATCATCAGCAGAGTTGATCCAAAACATCAAAGACCGAGATCTGTGGAGAGACATGAACGCCTACCTCAGCTGACAGGTCACCTAACGATGACGATATTGCGCAGGCCACAATTAGCGAATATTTGTAGTTTATTTGTTATCGTGTTCGTTGTTCCCCGTGTTTCTGATCTATATAGCAACACAGATCTAACGCTAGAATTGAATATTCCAAGTTGTGTGCTCAGTTGAATTTCTTTTGACTCCCGCAAATTGCTCAGTGTTATAAAAGCTCCCCTAGCCTTCTGTATCCTTATTCTCATATCTGTATCTGTTCTTACACAGACTTAACATATCAGTAAAAGCCACAGTTGTAGTCAGAATCTTCAGCAATAGTCTTCGGGAAGAACTTGCGAACTGCTGAGGTAGCGGTGCACACTGGCACATCTGAACTACAACACACACACACACACACACACACACACACACACACACACACACATACATACATACACACACATACATTCTTACACACACTCTCCCACACATACACACACTCCCACACATACACATACTCCCAGGCACACACTAACACACATGCACACACTCCCACACATACATACACACTATCACGCATACACTTCCACACATACACACACACATACATACACACACGCACACACTCCCACACATACACACATCCACACATACATGCATACTCCCACACACAAACCTCCACACATACACACACACCCAGTCACACATTCCAAAATATATACACACCTGCACACTAACCTACACACACATTCACACATCCACAAGCACACACACCCGTCCATACATACTTACACCCGCACAGACACTCAAATACACACACACACACACACACACACACACACACACACTAACACACACACGCCCAAACATTCACAAACACACACGACCTACTAACGGGACAGACAAACAAGAAGAACATGGCAGTTCCAGAATGTTTAAATCCACACAGTGCTGTGACCAAGTTTATTTGCGACGTGCGAATATTAACACAATGTCATTATTGCTTTCAATCAACAATATAGACTTTAGTTGAGTTTAGCATGGGTTATCATCAACATCATCATCATTGCGCTCTGGACAAGTTCATAGAAATAAAATATACAGCATCAATAACATTATAGTACAACATCACCAAAATGGGAGTCCCCGTGGCGAAGTGGTCAAACTGCCTGACTCGCGCTCCGAAGGTTGTTGGTTTGAATCCGGGCTACATCTTTCGGTTCACGAGTGCATTTTTCTTAGAGACTCCTGGGGATCGTCGCTGGAGCTATGGAGTTCGTGCTTTGTGAGACATTTTCGGCAGGCCGCCCTGCGGAAAAATACCCAACCATAAGGGATAAACCCCGATGCAATGAAGTCGATCATCTCGACTTTTATGACGTTTAATTCTTTTTTTTTAAAATCAGTATAACACATTATAACAAACACAGTAACATCAAAAGCAACACGGGTAGATAGAGCCTGGTACCTTGAAGCAAAGGTTACACAAGAGAATGCTGAAGTCGGACACGCCGGCCAGTGAAGTACATAACTGGGTTTGACGTAAAACACTCGAAAGATGAACGAGGAAGAGGAAGACAACACAACATAATTCTTCATCTGTATAATCACCATCATCGCCAATGGAAGTCCAGTGACAGTACATATATATCATCATTAAAATTATAACAACACATGGCTTCACCATAATCACCTTCCTCCTTATTGCCTAGTTACATTTCACATATATATCAGCATTTACATTATTACAAAACTGAACTTATCATCACCATCATTGTCATGTTACCTGAATACACAATTGCATCAAAGAAGGAACGTAAGAAACATGTATTTTGTAAAACATTCATCATTATTAATATTGCCATGGATATCGTGTTTCTCACTGTAGTATGTAAAATTAACTTCAGTGGGATTTAATTTAATATAAATATACATCAACTGAGTTTTAAAATAGTATATATATACATGTATTAATTTTCTTTAGTGGAGAGCATTGACGAGTATTTAAGTCCTTCCTCGTCCTATGAATAATATTCCGTTAAGATGTAAAATACAACCCCGAACCAACTTTTTAACTGTTCACGGTGCGTCGTCTGAATCTTCCAAGATGGCGTCTTTCACTTTATAACAACAAGTCATTTGGACAAGCAACCTAGGATCAAATAATAAATCAGAGTGTAAGAGATATGAACAATAACTTGATAATTCGCAGTGTCTCGTCCGGTGCGTACTGCAGAGTTATATATCATATAAAGTGAATACATGAATTATTCTTTATGTGAAATATTTAACAGATTTAGTACCAAACAAGAAATAGGTTTGGACGAACTTATGGATGGCGGACAAAGGAATGTAGGGGTGTGTCACAGTTCAGACGTAAAATTTGTTAATATGGTAACAGATATGTTGTATTATATATCAAATTAAAGAGGGTTGTAAAGGGAAAACTACTGTATTGATATTTTAACTATAGTTTGATGTATAAGTCCATGGCAGTTACGGGAAGTTGGAATGAGACGATTTATCATTCCATGGCAGTGAATCCGTTAAAACACCTAGTTACTGACGGTCGTCGATGTGAATTAAGTGCAGCGAACGCGTTTCCCAATTCCCTGTCATATCGAGTCGAAGGTTCCAAATCAGCTGCGGACGGTTCGGAATAAGACAGCCATACGTTGATTTCGAGGGTATGAGGCGTGGGTCGTTCAGAAAGCAATGACATTAACTATTGAAGGTTGATTTCGAGGAAATGAGGCGTGGGTAGTTCAGAAATCAATGGCATTAAGTATTGAACGTAAAACTTGCCCAGTAAATATTCTACAACCAGCATATGCTGAGGTTGATTGAGACATCTTGTCATAAGATTTAGCCACTGATACTGTTCCAATGTGAATATGATATACAACTCTGCAATATGAAACTGACGAGATGCAGCAAAATATGCCAGGCAACAAATCGTGCAACATATTGTTTGTGACTTCTGTGATTACATTCACTAACTGATTACATTGTTGTTGAACAACTGATATCACACAGCAGCTCTGTGGCAAAGGGGTTACGAACACACTTCGCAATCCCGCATACTTCTTCTTCCTCTTCTTCTTCTTCTTCTTGTTCTTGTTCTTGTTCTTCTTCTTCTTCTTCTTCTTCTTCTTCTTCTTCTTCTTCTTCTTCTTCTTCTTCTTCTTCTTCTTCTTCTTCTTCTTCTTCTTCTTCTTCTTCTTCTTCTTCTTTTTCTTCTTCTTTCCTTCCTTCCTTCCTTCTGTCATACCTTCCTTCCTTCCTTCCTTCCTTCCTTCCTTCCTTCCTACCATCCTTCCTTCCTACCGTCCTTCCTTCCTTCCCTCCCTCCCTCCATCCCTTCCTTCCTTCCTCCTCCTCCTCCTCTTCCTCCTTCTCCTCCTCCTCCTCCTCCTCCTTCCTCCTCCTCCTTCTTCTTCTTCTTCTTCTTCTTCTTCTTCTTCTTCTTCTTCTTCTTCTTCTTCTTCTTCTTCTTCTTCTTCTTCTTCTTCTTCTTCTTCTTCTTCTTCTTCTTCCTTTTCTTATCGCTTTTCCTTCTCGGCCTTTTGACTAACATCAAAGCGTAGTACCCGCAGTAGATGTAGCCATATTGTCCGCAGACGCGTTCCGCAGAATGTCAGACAGAGACCAGGAACCGCACCAGGCGGCTCTTGCCCTGGTACAACCGATGAACCCTTAAGACACATTTTTTTTTTGTCTTCCTCATTTTATCTGTTAGGTGAGCTTATGCCCCGACCACCTTACGCCAAACTGTTCTTTGTTTTGCCATCTCCTACAATTCCTTTCTTGTCCTACCTGTATGATTCATCTCCGTCTCCGAATCTCTTCCCCATGTACTTATTCGTCTCCTGCTTCTTTGGGTGGGGGTATGCCGGTGGTTATATGTCTGTATGTTTGATATACGATAGTAATTTTTTTTTTGTGCATTCGATCTTTCTGAACTCAAGCGTAGTCGATACACGTGCTGCTACTTATAGCGCACTGGGCTGAATTTTGCGTGTGGATTAGCTTTTCCTATTACCAATGTCCCTCGTCAGCAGAAGAACCCCCTCCGACTTCTGAGAAACTTGTAATTTACGTCTCCAAGTCAAGGAAGAGAAGTTAACATTTTAGTCAAAGTGACCGGTGCAGGGGTTGAACCCCTACCTCGGCATCAGCACACCGAAAGTTTAAGAGCAAGCGCTCTTATCTATTCCGCCATGCTGACCCTGATATAGTAATAAACAATTGCTATTTATTGCCATTCATTGTCATATGTCCTTCAGCAATATGGAGTGAGTACACATCTAACCAACCTATGTAGAAGCTTATACAACAACAGTGAATGCAGAGTGAGGGCAACTGGAGGACACTCAGAACCCTTCACCATAAGATCTGGAGTACGACAAGGTAGTGTCCTGTCCCCTTTCTTGTTTATAACATTTATAGACAACATATGTAAAGAAACCAGCCAAACAGAGACCGCGAGAATACCGCATGACAAGAACACAGAAGAAGAACCATCTGCAAATCTAACCATTAGAGAACTCCTGTTTGCGGACGACCAAGCACTAATAGCAAAATCAGAAGCTGAATTACAAGACCACATGAATAGTCTAAACGAAATGTGTAGGGAACATAACATGAAAATTAGCACAAGCAAACCAGAGATAATGACTATAACTAAAGAAGAAAAAACAACGGCAGTTCACCTCAACGAACGTCCCTTGAAACAAGTAAAGAGTTTCAAGTACCTAGGAAGTATAATATCATCAAATGGCAGATCAGAAGACGAGATCGAAAATAGATGCAATAAAGCAAACCAACTCATTGGACAAATAGCACCAATACAAAAGAACAAACATGTATCAATAACTACTAAGAAAGCACTTTACAATACAATCTTCCTGCCAACTCTATGTTACCAATGCCAAACCTGGACAATGACAGAAAAATAGAAAAGAAAAATCACAACAGAAATGAGGTTCCTGAGAAGAATACTCAACGCATCAAGAGGAGATAAGATCAGAAATGAAGAAATCAGGACTAAAGTGGGGGGTTACAGCTGCACTAGATTTTATTAGAAAGCAGCAAGTCAAATGGTTTGGCCATGCAAGTAGGTTACCAGTCAACAGCATACCACAACAAGCAATGATGTACAGACCAGATGGAAACAGAGGAAGAGGCCGACCACGTAAACGTTGGAAGAAGGGAATAGCAGAGTCCATGGGGATAACGATATATGAAGGGCATAATCGGGCACTCTCACGATGTTTATACTTCACCTCGACACCGCAAGGTAGAAGAGGAAAATGATGAGATGAGATGAGATGAGATGATTGTCATATGTGATAACTGCAAGCTATGTCCCTTTCAGGTTAACTGGATTAAAAACCGCAGTTAGTTCCCTTGTATTATCAGACGGACAAGAATGGCATTGTGGGTATGACCTTGTGAGAGTGATATTCTAAATGGCTTCATATATACAGGGTGTATTGTTAATGACTGCAGTGTTTGAAAGTATTGCCGGTCCAAGTTTTGTATTTACCTATTATATTTCATTACAAATACACCCTATACTAGGTAATGTGTGGGTGTCTATGTGTCTGTGTCTGAGTATTTGAGTTTGTCTGTGTGACTGTGTCTGTGAGTGTGTATTTGTGTGAGTGTCCTCGTCTGTGTGTCTGTGTGTGTGTGTTTCTATGTGTCTCCATGTGTGCCTATGTATGGGTCAAAGTGTGTGTGTCTTGTGTGTCTTTTCTGTGTATGTGCGTGTGTGTGTGACTGTATGTGCTTCTGTGTGTCATGTGTGTATGTTTCTTCTTCTTGTTGTTTTTTTCCGTTTTGCTTTCTGTGTCTGTATATGTGTGCATGCCGGTGTGTTTTGGTGTCTGTGTGTTGGTGTTTGTGTATGTATCTCAGTGTTTGTGTATTTAGGCTTGACTGTGTCTGTGTGTGTCAGTATTTAATTGTGTGTGTTTGTGTGTTTTTGTGTGTGTCATGCGTATGTTTGTGAGTGTGGGTCTGTATATGCCTGTGTGTGGTCATGTATTTGTGTGTGCTGTCTGTGTCTGTAGGTGTATGTCTCTGTATCTATGTGGTTCTGTGTGTACCTGTGTGGTCACGAGTGTGCACTGTCTGTATCTGTGTATGTGTGTGTGTGCTGTCTGTGTCTGTAGGTGTATGTCTCTTATCTATGTGGTTCTGTGTGTGCCTGTGTGTGGTCACGAGTGTGTGCTGTCTGTGGCTGTGTGTGCTTGTGTCTAATATCTCAACAAGTTCATCTAAAGGGGTCCTACCCAACTCACCTAAGACCAAACAAGAACAGAAAAGCCCCACAACAGATGCCAAACACCGCATCCAGGTACCACACGTCCTGGTCCTCCGTGTACATCTCCATGGCTAAGATGCCCAGGAAGCTGATGGTTGCGCCCACATAAGTTATGATACCTGCAACCACAAAGGAAACTCTTGTTAAACTGCTGCAGTATATTCATCATCTACCCTCTATCAACCCTCGCCAAGTTGTCCTATGATTCACTATCTCCCTATACGTTTTCAGTTATTTATCTCTGTAGCTCTTTCCTTGGCTGAAATTTTCTTTCTAGCCGATTTGTCAGTCTTACATTTTGTAGACTTTTGACTGCGGCGACGATTGTGTCCTTGACTGAGGCGCAGAATAATGATTTGCTGAGATCTGCTAATAAAGCGGTAATCATCTAGGGCTGGTTATGGCGGCTTTATGAATTATTTCATGATTCTTTTATTTTGGTGGTATGTGACCGATGCATGCCTTTGTTCGTCTGTTGCACTTATTTAGATAGTTGATCAGCTCTCTCGTTTCTGGATACTTAACAGTGAGATGATATCCACTATATGGTGCCCTTGCGCTGATTGCCTGGTTCAGACAGCCGTGTCTGCAACACAGGAAATGTTCTGTACTGGCGTGCATGAAGTGGTGACTTCGCGTTTGTGTGTTATACCATAGGCCGTGAACTAAATTCGTGTATACTATCGTGTTGCTTTAAACTGTTATAAATTATTTGTTATAAGTTAAATTATAAAGCACCGATTTCTATACAGGGTTTACGTTCCATTGTGTTGTATCAGACACCAGAAGAAAAGGTAGCCATCATGCAAAAAAAAACACACGTCAGCAGTCGAATGCTTTTGTGGTCAGCACAACCGAATGGATAAGACCGTTCGCTCTTAAACATCCGGCGTGCTGATGCCGAGGTAGCTGGTTCAACCCATGCCCCGGTCAGTTGGATCTAAATGTTGACTTCTTGTCCTTGACCTGGGGACGTAAATTGCAAAGTACCTCAGAATACGGGGTGGGTTAGCCTGATGGCCAGGGGCATTGGTAATAGGGAAAGATAACCCACACGCAAAATCAGACTAGTGCAATAGAAGTAGTAACCCGTGTGTGGACTAAGCGTGAGTTCAAAGAGAGCTAATGCACACACACACACACACACACATACACACCCACACACCCACACACACACACACACACATACACACCCACACACCCACACACACACACATACACACACATACACACCCACACACCCACACACACACACACACACACATACACACACACACACAACTGATTCAGCAGTATAGTGAATCACACAAATAAGGGCAGTTCTTCAAGGTGCGGAAGTGACAATAACTTTTGATATGATGATGATCATGATCATGATGATGATGATGTTGTTGTTGTTGTTGTTGTTGTTGTTGTTGTTGCTGTTGTTGTTGCTGTTGTTGTTGCTGCTGCTGCTGCTGCTGCTGCTGTGTTGTTGTTGTTGTTGTTGCTGTTGTGTTCATTTCTCGGTGGATACTTACTGTCAATTATTAGCACTCGGCTGCGAAGCTTGCATCCCACATACACTTTAAATGTTGCTATGCCAAGTGCAATAATTCCACACACAGAACAAAATATTGTTGTGAGTAGTCTCCCATTCAACTGAAATAATAATAAATATTAATGCATGTTAGAATTATAATTATAGAGGGCGGGTTGGTATAGCGATTATGGATGGATGCGGAGAATTGTATGCGGACAGTGATATGTGGAAGGTTGAACGAGGGTTCAATGCCTGCACCCTTCACTTGCTACGGGAGGAAAAGACTGACCATCTCCATGCAATGATGACGTATGAGGAGCGGCTGGCCGAGTGGCTAGAATGCCGGAATCTCCTCCGGGAGACCCAGGTTCGAATCCTCGGTAAGTTGCGTTTTTTTTCTGTCGGGGCAAAAAGAAAACCTTAACCGCACAGTTCGTGTAGTACACTGCACTAGCTAGGCTGCCCTAATTCCTCAGGCTCAATTACACCCCCCCCCCCCCCCCGGCCGTACACCGCAAGGTACTATATTGGCAGTAAATGACAATATTTTATGACAATGAAGAAGTATAACATTAGATAAGAGAAGCAATGTCTGCAGCAGGATGTAACAATATGATATAAAAACAGTTAAATACCTATAACTCCTGCGTGTCCATGCCTACGTTATAAGGTAGATGGACTGTGTCCATGTTTAGAATATCTCACCTCTTCGTAGGAGTTACAAATGCCTAACTGTTTGCATTTCCTAATGAGGAGGGAGGATGAGCAGAAATGATGTTGAGGGAGTAAAATAAAGAGACACATAGCTCTCTATGCAGATATGAATTCAGTTGTGTCGATGCTGAAGAGCACAAAATCATCGAAGAACTAGAAGTTCCAACAACAGAACTAGTTAGTTTATTTCAGAAATTGTAAACAGTTGTAATACAACGGATCATCTCACATTGCAACATGCCTGGAAAGGAAGTGACTAACAGATTGGCAAATGAAGGATGAAGACTGCCTCAGCCTGATATAAACATAACAAGAGATTTATAAGAAGCAATTACAGAACCAAGTGGGAATCAGAGCAACCACACAACAATAAGAAATGAGCAATATGAATTGAGGACAGACGATAGTTTGTTACATTACCATTAAAACAAGGCATAATAACTAGAGTGTATGGCGTGGACCAGGCATGTAGTTATACCTCTCCATAGAACACAGCCTGGGTTGGATTTAGAGACCATGTGTTGCCCTAAAAGCACGATCCCTCTCTCGGTCTGACTAGTTTAGTCCAGATGAAAGGTAACACCAATATGTCTGGAACAAACCAAGCCACAGAAGCTGCCGGATCAGCAAAGCAATGCTCTAACTGTCCGCCTGTCGGAGCTTCGATCCTAGACCAGCTGCTCACAAAGGCTTGGGACCTGGTCTTCCCTGCCATAGCATTTAACCTTTAGGTTGCATTTCCTCGCACTAGGGTAAGGCTTGTACTCTCCCAATTGCACTCCTCCGCCCGAAGCCGTTGGCACAATGTAGGGTGTCGGGTTTGGCGAGCACAGCCCAACATTTGGCGCTAACAGAAACCAGGTAGTATCGTCTAGTACAGTGGTTCTCAACCGGTTGGGAATTCACCCCAGGGGGAATTTTATGGTTTCCTGGGAGGGGGGGGGGGGGGGGGGAAGTAAGATTATTTCAAGATCGCGTTAATACAAGAACCGATTACTTGATATTGTTTTTCCCTTCATACTGTTCTGTACGTCTCACCCTTCTAAAATTCATTTTATAAAGTAAGTAGACCCACAAATCCCGTTTTATGTGGATGTCTAGACTTGTTTTAGTATGTGCTATTAATTTAGCTTCCATTATTACGCATACTGTGTAGGGGCGTAGGCGGGATATTTAGGTAGGAAATACGAAAGGGGGGAATGACGTTCTGAAAATATGGTGAAGAGAGGCACGGGCCAAATTTTGAGATAGGAAATACGAAAAGGGGGGGGGGGAGGGGGGGGGTGAAATGACGTTCTGAAAATATGGTGTAGGGGGGCACGGACCAAAGAAGGTTGAGAACCACTGGTCTAGTAGCTCAGTCAGATCTTACTCAGACTTTACTTTGAAAGGAAGGGACTATAAGAACATAAATTAGACTGGGAAAATATAACGCCCGAAGCCATATGGCATGAACTATAAAACAAAAGACTGGAGGATACGGGAGAAACAGGTCTCCCAAGAGAACATTGAGTTTCAAGAGGAAGAGGATTACATATACAATACAACAGGTGTACTTAATGTGTACATCACGACGATATGTTAATCCTCTGGCAGTATATTCAACGTCATGTATGTGTACAGGTGTGACAATGGTACAGGTGTTGTCTTAGATCTGTGGCCAGACCACTCGCTCTGCCAGCTGGAAACACGGCAAGTGTTGGTTTATCTCCGATCAGATATGTAGATACATACATGTAAGCAAGCAATCGATTTCACAAAAGCTAAACAGTTGTTTCGTGTCTGTTTATATGATAACGCTGTTAACCCTATCATGTTTGCTGTTTCTGATTTTCTATGCAATTTTACGTTCAGATGTTTGATATCTCTTTCTTAACGACCGATGCTCATACAATTCACTTTGCGTGTCCTTTACAAAACGTTGCGATAAATCCCAGCTTGATTTAGTAAGTATTTATACACTCAGTATTTTGCCATGGATTTCTGAACAAGAATCAACTTTATGCCCGTGTAGGGATTGAACCTTTTGCTTCGTCATCAGCGTCCCGGAAATTTCAGACCCAGTGCCCTAATTCTTTACCATTGTGGAAATTAACGCGGAGAGGTCTGCTTCTAAATTTTGCATCTGGCTTCTAACCCGGTATGTCGGAATTTTGAAACTGCGCTCACTAACCCCTATCCACAGAAGACGACCGCATCTAACCTTCAGTGAATACGAGGTCAGGACAGTAAAACACGGGGGGCATCTAGGGTATATGTTATTATGTATTTGTGTAGAACTGTCGTCAATTAATGGGTAATGTAGTTAATATTACGCCGAATTACACTTCAATTAACGGGCAATGTAGTTAGTATTACACCCAATTACACGTTAATTAATGGAGAGTGTAGTGAATTCGTAATATTACACCAAATTACACGCCACTTAATGGGTAATGTAGTTAATATTACGAACGCCTTTACTTCCTGGATCATTTCCTGGCACTCATTTTGACTGGATTAATACAGAAGCCCAGATCAATGTTTAAAAAACTGCCAATTCTACGGGTATTCCCTGACCGCCGGGCTGGTAGGCACGCGCTGATCACTTATCCACCGCGGCCCTCTAAACCCAGTTTTACCGCGGCCCCTCTAAACCCAGTTTTAGCATTTTAACTCCGTTTGTCCCACATTATAATTATGTGAACTCTCTGGACTGAGTCAGCTCCGTGGCGAAGAGGTTACGGATGTCATTAGTAGTCCCGCTTACAGAGTTCGAAACACAGCTGCCGGCGATTTGGAAGCAGACCACCATGCGTTAGTTTCCATACAATGGTATGAACTCTTCCTCACTTTAATCAAATTAATCGCCCAAGTCATTTTTCATCCAACTTCATATATCACCTTCAATCCCTGTGGCGATGGGCGAGCGGCGAAGTGACAGGCATAGGTACACTGTCAGTCGTAGTCGCAGACCTGCACACAGGCGGCTCAGGCCATACGGTCGTCTTCTACCGACCGGAGCAGCAGTGGGATTCGGCAGCCCCCTGAGTGACTGAGCAGCCCTCTATAGGAACACACTGCTCACTTCCATAGCATGAGGAAGGGGCTAGAAAAGGTGCCCTAAACATTGTCTGCTCCATCACTACCTAACCAGCTAGCCGCGGTTGGTGGTTACCCTAAACTGCGGTCGACATACAAACAAAGTAAAAGCAGGTAAAGCTTTAAAAGCAAACCATATTTCCTTCACAATCGGAACTTGGAATGTACGCACCCTACTTGACAGAGACGGCGCGTCGGGTCCAGAGAGACGAACAGCACTGATTGGGAGAGAGCTGGGCAGGTACAACATCGACATTGCAGCATTGAACGAGACACGACTTGCAGAAGAAGGCCAAATCTGTGAAATAGGTGCCGGCTACACATTTGTCTGGAGTGGAAGGAAAAGCGAGGAAAGACGCCAATCCGGCGTGGGATTTGCCATTAAGTCGGCCCTGGTCGGCAAATTAGCTGGATTTCCGAAGGCTATAAATGACAGGCTTATGGCCATTAAGTTGCCCATGCTGAATGGAAGGAAGCAAGCAACCATTGTGACTGTCTACGCATCAACCATGACCAATGAAGATGACGTCAGGAACAAACTCTATGAGAACCTGCACAATGTATTTACATCTGTTCTCAAAGGAGACAAACTTATACTCCTTGGGGATTTAAATGCTAGAGTAGACACGAACACCACCTCATGGAGTGGCATTATTGGAAAGCAAGGTGTCGGAAATTGTAACAGCAATGGACTCCTCCTCCTTCAGACATGTACCGAACACGATTTCCTGATTACCAACACAATTTTCCGTCTTCCCATAAGAAATAGGACATCATGGATGCACCCTCGCTCGAAACACTGGCACCTCATTAACAATGTCATCGTCAGGAGGAGTGACAGACAATTCTTTCGGGTGACAAAATCCATATGTGGTGCCGAATGTTGAAAAGATCATCGTCCGATTGTCTCAAAACTAAATATGCGTATCAAACCATCACGGCATCCTCACCGAGTAAAAGTGAAAAAAAAAAAAAAGCTATATGTCACCCGCCTACACAGTAAGAAAAAGCAGCTCTCGTTTGAAAATATGCTGGAAGACCGCCTCAAGCCCAGTGCCGCAGTGCGGAAACAGAATGGACATCCCTAACAGACAAAACCTGCTATGGAAATCCTGGGTCCAGCCCCCCCCCCCTCTCTTCTTCCCCCCCCCCCCCCCCCGAAGCATAAAGACTGGTTTGCTCAAAATTCCGAAGACATCAACCAATTGTCGGCCGAGAAACATCTTCTCCACAAGGCATACTTGAATGACCCGTAGTCAACATTAAAAACAGATGCCTTCAATAACACCCGGAGAGGAGTGCAGCACAAACAACCTCACATGCGGGACTCCTGGCTGAGCAACAAAGCTGATGAAATTCAACGCTTTGTGAACACACATGATATGGCACCAACACTGTTCAGCCTCATGTTTTCAGCCATGCTGACGAATGCCTTCGAGAACAACGACATTGGAATAGACATCAGCTACCGCATGGATGGAAAGTTATTCAATCTCAGAAGACTGAAAGCCAAAACCAAAACTAACAGCGACATCGTCAGAGAGCTGCTGTTTGCTGATGATTACGCTCTATATGCCAACTCAGAGGCGGACATGCAACACAATGTTTCAGCTTTCTCACAGGCCTGTGCCAACTTTGGGCTCAATATCAACTTGGAGAAGACTGTAGTTATGTACCAGCCAGCTCCAAGAAATCATCACACCATGCCGAATATCAAAGTGAATAGTCACATACTAAGTGTTGTTAACAAATTCACCTATCTTGGCAGCACTGTGTCACAAGCTGCCACAATTGATGACGAAGTGAATGCAAGAATCTCCAAGGCCAGCCAGGCCTTTGGCAGACTGTACAAGAATGTATGGGACAGAAATGGAATAAGCCTGCAAACAAAGCTGAAAGTTACAAAGCAGTTGTATTATCCACACTGCTATATGCTTGTGAAAGATGGACTGTTTATCAGCGACACGCTAGGAAATTAAACCACTTCCACACAGTCTGCCTTAGGAAGCTATTGAAGATTAAATGGCAAGACAAGATCCCAGACACTGAAGTTCTAGAAAGAGCGCCCATGCCCAGTATCCACAATCTACTAATAAAGAATCAGATTCGCTGGGCTCGTAACTTAACTCGCATGCCAGATCACAGCTAAACGAATTTTTTACGGCGAGTTGCGTTGTGGTAAACGCTCCCAAGGTGGCCAGAGGAAACGCTTTGAAGACACTCTGAAAGTCTCACTGAAAGCTTTTGGAATTCATCATGACACCTGGGAGACTGCAGCCAGAGACCGAAATTCGTGGCGTGCATCATTACACAAGGGTGCAGTCACTTGTGAAGCAACCAGGACTGCAAAGGCTGTGAAGAAAAGGCTGGACGGAGAAACCACTGCAGGAGAACCTCCTCCTGGAACGTCAAGCATTCTTTGTCCACATTGTCAAAGAACATTTCGAGCAAAAATAGGCCTTATCAGCCATCTTAGAACTCACGGCTCCATACTTTCAACCCCACTGGATTAAATGAATGGTCACCATCATTCTTGATGGACAAGCAAAATAACACAATAGTATGAGTTGCGGTCGTTCAGAAAATAATGGTAAACTACCTGCCCAGGAATCATCATCATGTGTCATGGCGATAAGCGTGGGTATCGTGTTTCACCGTCTCACTCGATCACCAGAGTCGTGGATCAGTTCAGTGTTCATGCCTTGACCATGCCATGTGGCCAAGCCATCCAGGTATTTACTTCTCTGCCTTCCCCCTGCTCTCTTCCCCATGATGTTGCCAGCTGTCACCAAGTTCTCTAATTTATTTCTTCTTATAATGTGACCAAAACCATTTGACTGTCTCTGTCTAATTTCTCTAATCAATTTACGATTTTCATTTGTTTATTGTAGGAATTTGTCATTGGGTTTTCTGTCTGTTTATGGTATTCTTTGCATTTTCGTCAGAAACCATATTTTCATAGCCATCAGATATTTTTTTCAGCTTGCCTGCTCATTGTCCACGCTCCACATCCATGTAAAAGTACACGTTCTATCTAGCACCTCAACACTCCTTTTCTCGTTGCAAATGACATCTTTTTATTGGTCATTATGTTCTCCATCTTGCAGAAGGCTCCCAATTCTTGTTCTAATCTCTTCAAGGTATCGTCCATCCTATGTTATGACTGTTCCGAGATTATTGTACCGATACATTTGTTGAAGAATATTCCCATTTACTTATATATTACAATGTGGTATTTCCTTCTTTCTAGTAACGACCATAATCGTTGTCTTCTTACAATTTAATTATAACCCTAGTTATTCACCGTGTGCAACAACCGCACCTACTAAATGTTGCAGATCCTGCTCATTGTCTGTAATCAACACTGTATCATCTGCATATCTAATAATAGGAATCAAAAACAGCAAAATAAAATAAAATACTGGAGCTCACTTCTACGCCCTGTAACGGATATGCACCTAATTGTAGCTAACTTTGTTATGCTGTCATTTATTACTATATATTGTAACAGGTTGCGATGAAGCAGTGATGCAAGACTAACATGGTTAAAGATGTCGCATAGATCCTATGGCAAGCTGGCTCCAGTCCATGAAAGTTAAAGTAACATCTGTTTAATCTGTTTAGTCATTCTAATTAGTCGTCAGTCACGGTTCAAATATATCCACATAGAGTGCCTTCCCTCTCTGTAACAGATACGAGTTAAATTAAGAACCTAAACTCTATATTGGCTTTCGTCTTTGTACAAGATAAGAGTTAACTTACAAACGATAACTCTACTTGCCATCCCCATATAATGGCTTCCCTCTCTGTAAAAGATCAGAGTTAATTTAAGAATGATAACTCTACATGCTATCCTCATTGAGTGGCTTCCCTCTCGGTAAAAGATAAGAGTTAACTTTAAAAAAAAAAAAGATAACTCCACTGGCTATCCCCATATAGTGGCTTCCCTCTCTGTAAAAGTTAAGAGTTAACTTAAGAACAATAACTCTACTGGTTATCCCCATATAGTGGCTTGCCTCTCTGGAAAAGATAAGACTTAACGTAAGAACGGTAACTCTACTTACTATACCCATATAATGTCTTCCTTCTCTGTAAAAATATGAGTTAACTTAAGAAAGATGATCTCACTTACCATGTCGTCGTCATGATCTTCTGTGAGTGTGTTCTGGACAATGGCGTTTGCGGATTTGAAAACCAGCGAGAATGCAGAGGCAAAGAAAAGCACGGAGACAACAATGCAGGCCCTGAAACAGATGTGGATGACAATGTAATCGATAGGGTAGAATAGTACATATACTCATGGTTAAATAGCTCACAGAGTACAATGTTAAATCATCCCTTTGGAAGTGGGAGGCAAGGGATAACCATTATACCATCTCCGCTTGGTTGGTTTGGAAATCCTTTGGGTTGCTGAGCTTTAACTCTTAATTGCGATGTTTGGGATCGTCTAGATTCTTAAAAGGGCTTGCATCTCTCAGAGTGAGGATTGTACCTCTCGGAGTGAGGCTTGCATCTATTGGAGTGAGGCTTGCACCTCTCGGAGTGAGTCAGGCATCTCTCGGAGTGAGGCTTGTACCTCTCGGAGTGAGGCTTGAATCTCTCGGAGTGAGGCTTGCATCTCTCGTTGTGAGGCTTAAATCTCTCGGAGTGAGGCTTGCATCTTTCGGAGTGCGTCTTACATCACTCGGAGTGAGGCTTGCATCTTTCGGAGTGAGGCTTGCATCTCTCGGAGTGAGGCTTGCATCTCTAGGAGTGAGGCTTGCATCTCTTGGAATGAGGCTTGAATCTCCGGGAGTGATCCACGAGTACAGCCACACCTCCTGGCCCGGTACTCAAGTGCCAACTCCACGCCGGCCAAGCTACAGAGCTGCCCTGTCACTCTCCTTGACCAGAAACTAGGGAGGCTTTAAAAAGTTAGTTGCACATTCTTTACTGGACGGAGCAGTCAACCCCAGCATCTTTTGGTTGTTATGATAGCTGGGAAAGTAAACGTTCAATAGTTTGCAGAGAGGTGTGCGAGAGCATTTTTGTAATTTCACAGTTGTGAAAAGAAAAATAAAGAACCATTTTACATTCATTGAAGAGCATCTGGTATCCTGAGCTGAACCCATATGAATACAGACCAAACGGCACTTGGTGGCTGATGTGGTCAATATCCCTTCAGCATCCATTACTTCTCAATACAATATTGGTACCAATTTCAGGCTTGGTCGGCTAGGAGAGCAAGTGAAAGTTTTTTAATCCGAATAAACCAGCCTGCAGTTCGAACCCTTGAATAAGCTCATATATCCTTGATATACTGGGGAGCTTTTGACCCAATTTGGGGCTCTTTACAGGCTTTTAGAAGCATTGGATATGTGGTTAAAAGTTCGTTGTATATCCTTTACAGGACGCAGCAGTCAACCCCAGCATTTTGTTTACTGTTAGTGATTCGTGAGCAAGTTTACGTTCATTGATTTCTGAACGATCGGCACCCATACCATTTCGTAACAACAACAAAAACAACGCAAGGCGGTCTGCTGCGAAATCGCCCGCAGCTGTGTTTGTAACGCGGTATGCGGGATTATGAATTGCGTCCGTAACGCCTTCGCCACGGATGTCGAAATATGACTGTTCTAACACTTCACATTTGGACACTCTCTTGTCTGGAACCTACAAGGCAAATGATATAGCGAGAGACCTAAACACAGGAGGAGAAGAAAATTACAGACAGAGGTGAATGAAGGGAGAATCCAAGATTTGTATTCACCCTCTTTAAAGTTCATGCAACATAATAGGTGAATACAAAACTTGGACCGGCAATATTTTCAAACACTGTACAGTCATTAATAATACACCCTATAAATGGTATTAGCCTATAATTTATAGACTAAACGACAGGTGATCAATATAACAGCGGTCTCTTGTACTTCCCAGGGCATATCTTTGTACAGGGTGTATTTTTAATGACTGTGCAGTGTCTGAAAATATTGCCGGTCCACGTTTTGTATTTATCTATTATGTTGCATGAACTTTACAGAGAGTGAATACAAAACTTGGACCGGCAATATTTTCAAACACTGCACAGACATTAAAACTATACGCTATACATATTTTAGACAGGCAAGCGTGACAAATTCTGAGCGACCTTGATACCCACAACAACATAATCTAACCATCATTACTTTTGGATAGATTAGAATTCTCCTATGTAGATATAATGGAACAACCAATAAACGGTCGTTGTCTGTCATACATACTTCCTCTCTCTTGCCTCCGCTTTTGACGACGATGATGAGTCATAGAACCTCCACAAGACAACAACAGAGGACAGACTATCCAGGACACCGTCTAGCTGTGAAACAAAACAACATTAAACATATTTATTTGTCCAAAACAAAACAACATTAAACATATTTATTTGTCCAAAACAAAACAACATTAAACATATTTATTTGTCCAAAACAAAACAACATTAAACATATTTATTTGTCCAAAACAAAACAACATTAAACATATTTATTTGTCCAAAACAAAACAACATTAAACATATTTATTTGTCCAAATTAGGCAAGCAGCTGTGGCGTCAACAAGTGACATCTACCTCCACATTGTTTTCTTCTCCAAAGAAACAGGCAGACAGACACATACACACGCACATGCGTAAATACATACATATATACATACCCGCATACATTGAGGACACTAATAGAAAGGTCAGAAGAGACACAGAAAGACATATATTTGTGCTTCATAGTATACTAAGGCATTTGATAAAGTGAAACATGATGAACTGAAAATGTTGGAAGATATTAACATTGATGGAAAATATTTAAGAATAATAAAGAATATTTACTGGAACCAAGTAGCAGCAATTAAAATGGGAAATAAAGAGGGTAGTTGCGAACAGATAAAGCTAGAAGCACGACAAGGGAGCGTCTAATCACCGGATCTCTTCTCCCAATAAAGCGAAGTAATAATGAGAGAGAAGAAAAAGACGCTACGAATACTAATCGGAGATTATAATATTACTAATATATGCTGTGCAGATGACACAGTATTGGTGGCGGATAAAGCAACAGACCCACAACAATTGTTGGACATTGTGGTAACATAGACTGCAAAGCAAGGACTACTTGAAAATCAAGAAAACAGTAACAATGGTGATATCAAAGAAAATGATGACACCAAAATGTAACACAGAAATTCATTCATTCATTCAGTAGCATGTCCTTTGCAGAAGCTCGCTCCCATAACAACCTTCCGGAAAACCTCTCGATCATAAGCAAGATGTCTCGCGTCCGATATACCCATCCGGAGATCATCCGCCACATCCTGCACCCATCTTCTCCTTGGCCTTCCTCTTCCTCTATTCCCAGGCATATACCCTTCCATTATTGTTCTCTCCAAACTTTTGTGATGTTTCAAGTGACCAAAATATTTCAATTTTCTTTGTTTTATCGTCTTTAATAGCCAGCCTTCTTCAATATTCAACTCTTGAAGTATGGATGCATTTGTTCTTTTCTTTACCCAAGATATTCTTAGAACTTGTCTATGACATTTATATTCAAAGGCATTTATGTGTTGTTCAGCTTGCTTAGTAAGTATCCAGGTCTCACAGGCGTATGTTGCAATGAGAAAGATGCATGCTCTTTAAAATCTAATTTTTTTTAGTTCTTTCTGTCCCGCTCCATAATTTATCAGTTGTTTTAGTCTTGGAAAAGCAACTGATAGTCGTCGTTTAATTTCTTGCATTGTGTCACCGTTGTTGGTATTCAATGACCCAAGATATTCAACAACAAAAAATAAAGAAAAAACAACACAGAAATAGAAGGGCAAATTCTTAACCAAGTGGATAATTTTTAATAAATAATAAATTTTGTTGCGTATCCCTTACGGGACGTTGCAGTCAACACCAGCATTTTCAGCTGCTGTTGATGTACTAGGCAAGTGTTACGTTCAGTAGTTTGCCATTGCTTTCTGAACGACCGGCCCCTATACCTTTTTCGAAAAAACCAGCACCGCCGTGTTTCGAACCGGGGTATACGGGCTCACAAACCGCGTTCGCAAGCCCTTTAGCCACAGAGACCGAATTTGTAATACCTAGGGGCATTTATAACATCAGATGGAAGCTGTACAACATAGATTAAGAGCAAAATAGGGCAAGCACAAGCCGCATTTAAGAAAATGAATAGTATCTTATGCAATAAGTCATTATCATTGAATGTAAGGAAGAGAGTGCTGAAATGCTATATAGAACAATTTTTGATGTATGGCAGTAAATCTTGGAATATATATGAACAAAGTAAGAAGAAATTTGAAGAAACAGAGATGTGGTTCCTGAGACGAATGTTGCGAATTCCTTGGACTGTCAGAGTAACTAACAACGACTGCCTGAAATAGTCTAATGTAGCTGGAACATTATATAAACAATAAAAAAAGGGACAAACAGCTTTCTTTAGTCTAATGATGAGAAGAGAGGCATTACAGAACACCGTGACAACTGGAAAGATCGAGGGGAAGAGAGGCAGATGCAGACCAAGAGAAAGGATACTGGATGGATTGAGACGGTGGCATGGAGGAATATCATCAGCAGAGTTGATCCAAAACACCAAAGACCGAGATCTGTGGAGAGCCATGAACGCCTACGCCAGCCGGCACGGCACTTGATGATGATGATAATTATGCATACATACTTACATCATTTACACAATTTCACGCAGTTATGCACCCACCCGATAGCACACAAATACAAACTCCCGGGCATACACATATACTCACTCACAATCACAAACTCACTAACACAATTTTACTTATAAGTACATACATACTCTCACTCTTTCTCTACATACGTAGATAGGCAGGTAGGTAGGTAGATATGTCCAAAAAATTTTGACTGTCTACGTCTAATTTCTCTAATCAGTTTACGATGTTCATTTGTCTCCTGTAGTACTTGGTCATTGGTTTTTCTGTCTGTCCATGGTATTCTTTGTATTTTCCTCAGAAACCACATTTCTGCAGCCATCAGATGCTTTTCAGCTTCACATCCATACAAAAGAACAGGCTTTATGTATCCCCTAAACACTATTTTTCTCATTTCAATTGACATCTTTTTATTGGTCAGAATGTTTTTCATCTTGCTAAAGGCTACTTTCGCCATGGCTATTCTTGTTCTAATCTCTTCAAGGCCTAGTTGGACACAAGGACGATATATCGCTATACAAAGGTCGTCGCGTAATTTGTTCCGTTTTATGGTATCGTCCTCAATTTTAATGCGCAGTGAACGGACATATAATACTTCTTCAGTTACTTGTGCACGATGTTTGGTCCAGACCTATTCTTTGGTTGTCATTGAATCAGTTAAATACACAGGAGAATGAGACACCTGCTGGACAAATGAAACCAGTCTTGAAAGTCAGGTTCTATACTGTTTTCACGAGTCTATGAGGTGATGAACTGTAACACTCACCCCGTAGCCAAACAGGGACTGGCTGTGAAACACCTGACCCAGAACTGTGGAAAAGGAGCATGAAGCAAACAATGAGTTTCTTAGATATTCATGTTGTTCTGTCATTTCTGTGTCATGTAATTGATTCGTGGATATATATATATATATATATATTCAAAACAATGTTTTCCCGTGATGAATTTGAATAACGAAGACACAAACAATAGATTGCACGATTTATTGCCTGGCATATTTCGCTGCATCTCGTCAGGTACATACTGCAGAAATCACACAACTTACGTGAATTAATTAGATAAATCCTTCAAACTGAAATATACACATGTTCGCACAGTAATGTCGATTGTCTACCACGGTAATTTTAAACTGACTAACATGTCTTTCTGCTTACACAAGGACGGCTTACGAAGGTTGATAAGTATAGCTTCAGCAAACTTTAACAATCGACTACTTTGTGTGTTGAACAACACACGGAAGGCACTGTCTCTTTCAACCACGTGACCACTCTCGAGCACGTGTCTCCCGACCGATGAAGCCACACTTTTCTGGTGTGTCGGCCTGCCTAGGCTACCATCTTCTGTGTGTAGTATCTTGTCCAACCAATTCGGAATATGTTCCGAAACCCTGCAATGTAACTGTCACTCAGTTCTGCCTATGTAGATGGCCTCGCATCTGCATGTAAATTGGTAAATACAATTTGATTTGGCGTACAAAGCTACAGGTTCTTTTACTGCTGGGACTGGGATCGGTGTGTTTCTGTACCTGATGACTAGAGCTGCAGCACAGAATGTTCGCTCGACTGCTGTGGTGAGCGGATCCCGCAGACGTTGCATTACGTCATCTCCTCGGAAGGTTAGCTGGATGAATACTTTGAGTTTAGGGACTGTAGTTACTTCTGATTTCGGTTTGGGCTGTTGGCAGTGGCGCTTTATAAATCCTGTGGAGTACCCATTCAGGTTTAAGGCATTCTTCAGAGTTTTAAATTCATCTGTCAGTGTGTCCTGGGTGCATATCTTCCTAGCACGGTCAAACAGGGTCCGTACTAAGCATAGAGAGAGAGAGAGAGAGAGAGAGAGAGAGAGAGAGAGAGCGCAAGAGAGAGAGAGAGAGAGAGAGAGAGAGAGAGAGAGAGAGAGAGAGCGCAAGACAGAGAGAGAGAGGGAAAGAGGAAAAAAAAAAGAGAGATTTGAATTGCATCACTAATTTTTAAGTTACAAAATGTATATGTACAATTTTTTTCCATTTTCTTTACAATTTTGCGACAATGCTCACGACAATCGTCACTGTATGTTTGTGTAAGTGTGGGAGTTTGATCATAATAGTAGGTTGGGGGATCGGGGGATGTGTGTGTGGGTGGATTCGTGATGTGTGTGGGTGGGCTCAGGATGTGTGGGTGGGCGGGGTGGGTTTGTGTGGGTGGGTGGGGGATTTGTGTGTGGGTGCGTGCGAGATGTATGGGTGTATGGGGAGATGTGTTTGTGGGTGGGGATGTGTGTTTGTCTAGGTGGTTGTGGGTGAGTGGGTGGAGGAGGGTATGTTGGTGGATGATTGATGGTGGGTTATGGGATGGATGGGGGTATATGTGTGGGTGGGGAGATGTGGGTGTGGGGATATGTGGTGGGTGGGAGATGTGTGCAGGTGGGGGTGGTTGTGGGTTTGGGGATGTGTGTGTGGGTGAGGGATATGTATGGGTGTGGGATGTTTTGGTGGATGGGTGGGGAGTGTGTGTGGGTGAGAGATGTGTGCTTGAATGTGTGTGGGGGATGTGTGTGGGTTCGGGTGATGGATTTGGAGATGTGTGTGTGTGGGTGGGGGATGTGTCTGGCTGGGTGGGGGTGTGTGTGGCTGGATGGAGGATGTATGTGTGGGTAGTGAGGGTGAATGTAGTTGGGGGATGTGTGGATGGGTAGGAGATGTGTGGATAGATGTGTGTGTGGGTGAGGGATGTGTCTTTGGGATGTGTGTGGGTGTGGTATTGTGTGGGAGGGGAGCTGGGTGTGGATAAATTATGTATGTGTGGGTGGGTGAAGGTGTGGTTGGGTTTGTGGGTGGGTGAATGATGTGTGTGAGGGTGGGGGATGTGTGATTAGATGGGTGGTTGGGATGTGTGAGTGTGGGTGGGTAGATAGGCGATGTATGTGTTGATGAGTGGGTAAGGGATGTGTGGGTGTTAGTGTTTGAGGGATAAGTACGTGTGTCTTGGGATGTGTGAGGGGATGAATGTATGGGTTGTGTGTGCGTGGATGGGAGGTGTGTGTTTGTGAATGGGGAATGTGTTGGTGGGTGGGGATGTGTGTGAGGGATGTTTGTATGGGTGGGGAGATTGTTCGTGGGTGGGGATGTGTGTGTATATGGGTAGGGGTGTGTGGTTAAGGGATGTGTGGCTGGGGGAATGGGTGGATGGAGGATGTGTGGTTGGGTGAAGGATGTGTGGTTGGGTAGAGGATGTGTGGGTGGGTGATTGTATATGAGTAAGGGTGTGTGGTTGGGGGATGGGTGGGTAGAGGATGTGTGGGTGGGTAGAGGATATGTGGGTGGGTGAGTGTGTGCAGGTTAGGAGATGGTGGGGGATGTTTGTAGGTGTGGGCTCGGGATCTGTGAGTGGGCTGGGGGAGATGGGAGATTATGTGGGTGAGTGCGGAATTTGTGTGTGGGTAGGTGCGGAATATGTGAGTTGACGGGGAGATGTGTGTGTGGCTGAGGAATGTGTGTTTGGTTGGGTGGTTGGAGGTGTGTGGATGGAGGAGGATATTGGATGAGTGATTGTTGGTGGGAAATGGGACGGGTAAAGGATATGTGAGTGGGTGGGGAGATGTGTGTAGGTGGGGGATGTGTGGGTTATTGAATGTATGTGTGCTTGGGGTGTGGGTGGATGGGATGTGTGGTGGGTGAGAGGTGTGTGTGGGTGGGGAGATGTGTAGGGATGTGGTGGATGGGTGGGGGAATGTATTGTATGTGTGTGTGGTTGGGTGGGGGAGTTGGAGTGAATGGAGGATGTGTGGGTGGGTGGTGGATGTGTCTCATAACATAGTAATATGCATT
Organism: Cepaea hortensis; assembly: GCA_963921405.1. Taxonomy (NCBI): domain Eukaryota; kingdom Metazoa; phylum Mollusca; class Gastropoda; order Stylommatophora; family Helicidae; genus Cepaea; species Cepaea hortensis. Next base: position 17,018,211 of record OY992889.1, read on the forward strand.
GTTTATGTTTACAAAATTCATGTGACAATGTTTTATTCCTATGCACTGTTGATGAAAGAAAGATGAGTGATTGGAAGGGCCGAATGTAAGACGGGCCTGCGTGCCCAATTTGTTACCCTTTGAAAATAAAGTCTGTTCGTTCGTTCGTTCGTTCGTTCTCTCTCTCTCTCTCTCTCTCTCTCTCTCTCTCTCTCTCTCTCTCTCTCTCTCTCTCTCTCTCTCTCTCTTGCTCTAACGCGTTCTGTCTCTCACACATGATTTGTTACCCTTTTAAAATAAAGCTTGTTCGTTCGTTCGTTAGTTCGTTCGGTATCTAACGCTCTCACTCGTTATCACTCACTATAACTCTCATTCTCTCTCACACACTTTCGCCCATTCTCTCTCACTCTCTCTTTTTCATTCTCTCTCACACTCCCTCTGTCACTTTCTCTCTCTCTCTCTCTCTCTCTCTCTCTCACTCTTTCTCTCTCTCTCTCTCTCTCTCTCTCTCTCTCTCTCTCTCTCTCTCTCATTATCTCGCAATCTCTTTCACTCACTCTCTGACTCTCTCTCACTCTCTCACACTCTCTCCCACTCTCACTCTCACTCTATTTTTTCTCTGCCCCCACCCCAATGTCTCTCTTTCTCATGCTATCTCCCATTGTAAGTAAAGTACAGGATTATTTTAAACCAGTTGGCATGTGTTAGAAACATTGTGCTAACCCAATAAGTGTGTAGATTAACCGACACTCAGTGAGTACTTGGCAAGAAGGTGCCACACACATATCGCTGCAGCACTGTGTTCTAATGTTGGTGATGGTGACGTAGTGCTTAGTGAAATATTGCGCTGAGGTGCAATGCCCGGTAGTAGTAGTAGTAGAGTTATTTATTCAATATAAGCAACGATGAACATGACGACGATAATACGTAGATAATTATGATAATGACAATGAGAATAACAATTAATAGGTGTATAATAACGAGCATTGTGATGATATATGGTGATTATGGGTATAACGATTATGATTATGTTAATGACTATCATCGTAATGAGATGATAATGCTCGTCGTTATGATTAAAGTAATGAATATTATGATGAAGGACAATGATACGGACAATGGATGATAAGGACAACGATTATGATCATGTAATAAATATCATCTCAATGAGATGATAACAATCGTTATCATGACAAAAGTGATGAAAATATTTGATAACTTGCTGCACTTACCAATAGCTGCTACCCCTGTAGTGAGAGAGAACACGCCGGACACCCATGAGGCCACGATGGCAGCTGTTCTCAGTCTGTCTGCGTTTGTTGTATTATTTTCATTTTTGTCCTTCTCGATGATCTGTTTTGTGTTCCACACGGGGATTTCTGAAATCGAATGAGCACCATTAATAGAATATAACAGTACACTGAGGAAAGTGTCACAGTAATACAATATAATAAAATATAACGGTACATTGGGGAAAAGCCACCGTGTTAAAATATAACAAAATATGACGGTATTCGGTAGACAGGGCACGGACTCACTAACGCTGACGATGACCCAAATGTGTGTATACCACAACATGTCGTGCTATAAACAATATTGGGTAATGTAAACACAGAAGCAAGAGACAATAGATTGCACAATTTATTGCCTGGCATATTTCGCTACATCTCGCCAGGTGCATACTGCCGAGTTACATTTCATATAAAGTGCATAGATGAATCATATTTCGGCTGAAATACATAACACGCACATATTGTCACAGATGCTCTCCGAATATGGAGCAGTGTATTCCCCACGGTAATCGAGGAGCCAATATGAAATCTTTCTGTCGGCACAACCCCGGTTTTAAATGTCTAATTGCTTTGGCCTCGGTGTATTTGAATAATCATACATTGTTAATCGGGTAAGTATATCACGTGTCACCAAACTACGGCCCGCAGGCCGAATCCGGCATGCCGACGGTACTCGAACTCTTTTGATTTACCATATGGAATACGAGAATTTTAAGTTGCATGTCCTTCACAGGACGTAGCAGTCATCACCAGCATTTACGCTGTTCGTGATTCCTGGGCAAATTTTACGTTCAGAAGTTTGCCATTGCTTCTGAACCACTGGCTCTTATACCTTTTTCGAAAATACCAGCACCGCCATGTTTCGAACCCGAGTATACAGGCTCACAAACCTCGTTCGCAAGCCCTTAGCCACAGAGCGAGAAGTTATGATAAAATTGAAATGTAAATATTATGTTTAGAATAATAGGAGATCTTCACATGTACAGAGACCTTCTGGCTGCTATGTGTCTTAAATTTACTATTTTAAATTATAGTTTATTGTATCTAGATTTTCTTATTTATTGTAATGTTTGCTTATTTAGCGTAATCCTAAGTCCTTCCTAGGCTCGTGGTAGCGCCACCTACGCTCAGACAATACCACGGTTTCCATGGCAACACGCACACATACGCATCTTTCCCTCCCCCAGATGCGTCCGACTGTCAACACAGGTCCGATGCTCCAGAAATATTTACTCCAGAAATATTTTTACTACTATTTCACCTCGTCTGTGATCTCTATAGAATCATCAAATGATTTCACAGAAAGCTGTCATTGTTTGAAGCACAACTGGAAGCAGGACACTCTTCTCATTTTCACTGTTTCAAAGAGTTTTGCGTTACAATCGCCGAAGATGTCAACCTCGATTTTCTCGATTTTCCGGGGGGGGGGGGGGGGGGAATTTATTCGTGACTTGAAGAAACATTTTTGGAAATATTTTCAGATCTTGACAGAATTGTGAGTGACATTCTTCTGTTAGAGTATCTGTTTGATTGTAACCTTGATGATGTGCCAGTTGAACTGCAGAAGGAGCTCATTGATTTGCAAGCAAATGTCTTGTTGAAATAGAAGCACAGAGATGGAAAACTTGTTGAATTTTACCGTTGCTTACTTGATGGTGAGTTTCCGAAACTGAAGAAATTTGCCGCTGATATATCATCAGTATTTGGAACAACTTATATCTGTGAGCAAATATTTTCAAAAATGAAGTCTGTGAAGTCAACACGTCGAGCGAGATTGACTGATGAAGCAATTCTCTTGATTGGATGCAGCAATTCCAAACGAACCATTGATGATATTTTGAAAGCCAACCATCAGTTTCACAAATCTCACTAACCTTTTTTGCTGCTTAGTTTGTGAGATTCGTATATGTGCACACTAGGTCTGATGTAACTATCTTTTTGCTAATGTCGCCTTCTTTGATAACTTTATTAGTAAATAAATATGTTGGTTGTCTTGGTTTATTGTGCATTGCACCTCACTCACCCATGATTAACTTAGTTTTTCGTATTTTTTTCCAGAGCTTTCGTTCTGACTTGCAAGTATTGTTAACGTTAGTTGCATATCCTTTACAGGACATTTGCAGTCAACACCTGCATTGTTGCTGTTGTTGATATCTTGGCAAGTTTACGTTCAGTATTTTGCCATTGCTTTCTGAACGACCGGCACCTATACAATAGCTAAAATAACCAGCGCAACGCCAACTGCTGCCAAATCGCGCGCAGCTGTGTTTCAAACGCGGGTATACGGGATTACGAACCGCGTCCGTAAAACCTTCGCCACGGAGACGGCGCAAGTATTGTACAGAATGAGTATCGGGCCCGCGCTCGTCATTTTGTCAGTTATCTTGCCCGCGCTCTTGATTTTGTCAGTTATCCGGTCCGCCGTGAAAAACATTTGGTGACCCATGTTCTAGACGAATGTTGCGGATACCATGGACTGTCAGAGCTACTGACCACGAATGCATGGAAGAGACTAATGAGGCTAGACCGTTATACGTAATTATAGCAGCGGGCTTCATTTGAAAACCTTGAAAGTGTGATAGCAATTACGATAACTTTGCCTTCGTATTGTATCCTGTCAATATTGTTGTTAAGGATGTTTATAGTGACATCAAGTGGCAGACGAACACGGTGACGTCATAGGGACATTTTAAAGATGGCTGCCTCACTTCTGACATGCACCAAAGGAGAGCAGCAGTCTGGTATCCGTTTTATTTTAAATCAGTGAAGGGGTGAAACCTATTGACATTCATCGTCCACTATGGTGATGCATGCGTGTCAGTCCAGCAAGTGTATGCCGGGAGTACGAAGATTCAAAACGGTTTGTCTTCTGTGCTCACGGCCGGGTCAAGCGCACAGAGAAGTGACTCCAGAGAATGTTTTTTTTTTTTTACAGGAATCCAAGCACTTTATCGGCGCTAGAGGGGTTGCATTGAACGCAGTGGTGACTACAACTAAGAATGATTCATTTGTCCTTTACTTTTTCAGAATGTATTCACTCACACACAACACAACAAAACATATAATGCGTTCATTTGAAGGCCCATCGTACACAAGAGGCATATATCGTTCTCTCATCTAGCAATGAGAAGATAGGTACTGAAAGAATATCGCAACTACTGGAACAATCAGCGGTAGAAGACACAGAGAGAGAACAAGTGAAACGATGTTGGGTGGACTCAGAAGGTATCGTTGAGGAATGCCATCATTGGAAGAGAGAAACAAGAGAATGTTGGGTGGACTCAGAAGGTATCGGTGGGGAATGCCTTCAGTGGCAGAGAATAAAACAAGAGAATGTTGGGTGGACTAAGAAGGTATCGTTGGTGAATGCCTTCAGTGGCAGAGAATAAAACAAGAGAATGTTGGGTGGACTAAGAAGGTATCGTTGAGGAATGCCGTCAGTGGAAGAGACAGAACAAGAGAACGTTGGGTGGACTAAGAAGGTATCGTTGGGGAATGCCTTCAGTAGCAGAGAATAAAACAAGAGAATGTTGTGTGGACTCAGAAGGTATCATTGAGGTATGCTTTCAGTGGCAGAGACAGAACAAGAGAATGTTGGGTGGACTCAGAAGGTATCGTTGAGGAATGCTTTCAGTGGCAGAGACAGAACAAGAGAATGTTGGGTGGACTCAGAAGGTATCGTTGAGGAATGCTTTCAGTGGCAGAGACAGAACAAGAGAATGTTGGGTGGACTCAGAAAGTATCGTTGAGGAATGCCGTCAGTGGAGCTAGTTCAGAGCAGCAAGCTGGGAGATCTGGGGATATACATGATCGTCTGTGTTAGTTGGGATAGAGCATGATCATGACGATTATAACTGTTGTTTTGATATTTCTCCCGATCTCAACTTGTTCCTCTTGTACCTTGCGGTGTCGTGGTGAAGTAGAAACAGCGAGGAAGTGTCTGTTTATGGGATTTATATATCGAGACTCCCAGGGACTCTCTGTCCATCGTTTACATGGTCGGCCTCTTCTTCTGGTTCCATGTGGTCTATACATCATTGCTTATTTGGTGGCCTGGTTATATGACCGAACCCTTTCACTTGTTGCTTTCTAATTAAATCTAGCGCTGCTATAACACCCCCCCCCCCCCCCCACCCCCCTTCCCACTTTAGTCCTGATTTCTTAATTTCAGGTTTTCTCTCTTCTTGATACGTAGAGTATTATTGTCACGAATCTCATTTCCTTCTCTGTAATTGTTCTTTTCTCTTTTTCTATCATTGTCCAGGCTTGGCATTGGTAGCATATAGTTGGTTGCAGAGTTAATTTTAGTACCTACTGATACGTGTTTGTTCTTTAGTATTGATGCCATTTGTCCAATGAGTGAGTTTGCCTTACTGTATCTATTCTCGATTTCTTCTTCTGATTCCTCACCTATCTTCCAGTAACAGTATGTTGATATATGGAACATTCACCTATAAGAAGATCTGAAGTAATGAGCTCACAATTACAATGACCAGTCTTGAATCACAATGTAACCCTCTTTCCCACATTATTAAACTTGTAGAAGTTATGAGCGCCTACACTCACAGTTAAGTGTGAGAGCATTAAGAAGGTCTGCGATGAAATATATTTAAATGTACTGTCACCCCAAGTGGTGGAGATTGCTGTAGATTCTTTGCCGTTTTCTTTGTATACTTTCTATGCAATGATGGTCGCTGGTGGGACGAATTTACCCTGCACATGACACCTTGTCATTACCCTCACTAGTTACAACTTTAAGGTACACTTATTTTTGTAAAGTTTATTTCATACAAAACGGTGTGTATTTACAAGGTGTAATGTATGTTTCTATCTTTTGTTTGTGTATAACACAGAGCGTTGCCGTTGTGGTCAGTGACACATGTGCGAACAAAATAAATACACACATAATTTCATAGGATGCAGAAATATATGCGTTCTCTTAGTTTTCGCAAATACGGCCAACCTCAGTTGTTTTCTCATAGTGTATATTTCCATTAAACTTATTAATAAGCTATTATTTTACTATTTGTTTTTATAACCTGAGCGTTGCCATTGAAATTTGTTTACAATTTCCGCTTTTACAATTACAAAGTACACACGTTTACCTTCCAAAATAATATACTTTTCTCTGTATTTTTAGTGACTGGGAGTTTTGAAGATATTGATTTCCAAATATTGTATTCACCCTCTGTCGAGTTCATGCAACATAAAAGGTCACTAGAAAACTTGGGAAGGCAATATTTTCAAATACCCGGCAGTCATGAAACGTACACCCTGTAATTGATTGATTGATTGATTGATTGATTTAGAAACCGACGTCACAGCATTCGGGGCATTCCCATAAGTGCTCCGTCCCCATCCTCAGCAGCCAGCGAAGAGTTCCAACACTAATAGTACCAGTAGCAATCTGATTATAAGTCCGTCTCGCCTTTCCTCTGAGCGTTGAGCGTCGGCCAGATCCCTTCGTCACTCCTCGTTGTCTCATTCTTGCCAGACCATGGTAATCCATTTGCTCCTCCGAGGTGTGCACGTGCTTCCACAAGGCCGCAACCACGTCTGCCTTGTCATGTATCAATACTCCACCAAGTTCTGCAGAGCCAGCCAATCTGTCCGCCTGTTCATTTCCCAGCACACCGGCATGCCCCGGAGAAAAGATCCAGGCGATGCTTGTCACCCGTGACCTCCGAAGCGAAGCAAGCCACTCCGCACGAAGTCTGCCCGTCCTCATCCTCGTCAGCATGCTTTCTGAGTCAGTTACAATCACGATGTGTGTCTGTCGTATTCTCCATCCAGCGGAGAGCCGCAGTGACTGCCTCCACTTCCATTCTTAAGCTGGATGTTGTGGTATCATATGCTAGGCTCTCCTGCCCCAAACATCGACCATTAGCTTTGGCTATGAACCCCCAGCCACTTCTCTCACCTCTTGACACCGAACCATCTGTGTAGATAATCACATCACTCGAGTGAGCATTGTCCTGAATTAGTTGCTGGATTTCCACTTCTGTGGCCCCTGCTGGCCACTCCCTGCACTCCCGGCTTAGTGTGATTATAACTCTGCACAAGTCTGACTGCTCCGCTGGCACTCTGACTCACTCCTCTCCTCGCCTAATGTTCTCCAAGGGACACACCTGTCTGATCGTATCCTCCGCCTGAGCCATCCATGATTTCCCTCTAATCAGTAGCTGACCCTTAACTGCGTCCAGCGCCTCATGCAGTGGGTGGTCTGTGTCTGCAGCTACTCTGAGGTATGCCTTCGCCTGCATCACCTTGAACCTACCAGCAACAGTCGGCAGACCAAGGATGTAAAGCATACACACTACTGGGGTGTCTCTAGTGCATCCCAGAATGACCCACATAACTTCGTTCTGTATGCGCTCTAACCTCACCAGCTGACTCTCTGAGACAGTGAGCAAACCTAATCCATAATCAATTACTGAGAGGATCAAGTGCTGGTATAGTGTGAAAAGCATTCTCTGCTCTATGTCCATTGCAGCCATAGTTTTAAGTGCATTGAGTCCCTTTTGAGATCTTGTCACGACCGTCTCCACATGGTCCTTGAAGGATAGGCTCCTGTCAAATGTGATCCCCAGATACTTCAGTTTGTTCTCTCTGCTGACATTTCTACCATCTATCGCGAGGCATGGAACATCAGCTCTTACAATCCTGTTGTCCAGAGAGCACCACAAAACAGCCGCCTTTTCCGGGTGGATGACAGCACTTATTTCAGTGCACCAGTCAATCACTTTATCTACTGTCGCCTGTAACTCCTGGGCTGTTTGCTCCCTATCTCTCCCCTGCCTATATGCAAGAATATCATCTGCAAATGTTAGTAGTCTTCCAACCCCTGGTGCTTCTAGGTTTGCAATCTTGCTCGTATACACATTAAAGAGCACCGGTGAGACTGCAGATCCCTGTGGCAGTCCCGGGGTTAACATATGTGGCTCTGAGGTCCATGCGCCCAGACGGAGAGCAACCCGACGAGAGTGCAGGACGGCTGCTATCCAGTTCACCAACCAGGGATTGACCCCCTTCTCCATCAGTGCGGTCATCAAAATATCATATCGAACTCTATTGTACGCATCCTCAAGATCAAGCGCTGCCGCCATCGTTTCCTGTCTACTCTTGAATCCCCCATAAACGTCAAAGGCAAAAGTGGCTGCATTTGACCAGGTATCTTTTCCTGGCCTGTAGCACCCAGGCCTCTTGGAAGAAGCTTTCCCCTTTCCAAAAGATCCTGCAGTTTAACAGCGACTATCTTCTCTAAATCCTTCCCAAATGTATTTTGAAGGGAGATGATCCTAAAGCCGCTTAGCTTGATCCTTGAATGGTTTTGGGAGAGGGATGAGATAGCTGTGCACCCAATCCTGCGGTACTGATGCTGTCCTAATGCTCTGGTTAAAGCAGTCGGTCATCTCGTCCAGGTCTGCTTCGCTCAAACCCTTTATGTGGCCATACCTGACCCCATCGGGCCCTGGTGCCGTTTCTTTTGCCTTTTTCAAAATGTGTTTAACATCTTCCACCCGTATGATGTCTTCATACTGCATATTCTTCGTGGTGCCAGATAGCTCCTCTCTAACTGCATCCCTGGTGTCCGTATCATTATGATTGGTCTGCTCTAAAAATCTCTGGAGAAACGCCTCCCCTTTCTCTTTGTCTGTTGTCACGCGCACACCATCATCTCTATAGATTGTTCCCACTGTCATAGGCCGATCTTTTCTCTGCATTTGCCTGTGAAGTTTCCAGAATTTTTGCAGTGTTTTATCACCTCCAATCTCCTTCATGAAACATTCCCATTTTGCCTTTTTGGCCTCTGCAGCACAGCGCTTGAAAACCTCCACCTTGTCTTTCTTGACATTTTCCGCTGTGTCCACTTCCTCTCTTGAGCTTCGAGGTGTCTGTCGCACTTTCTTTAGCTGCTTCACTGCAGCTCTCTTTGCTTTCCAAGCATGGTCTACTTCTGGGATCCACCATGGGGGGTGCAAAAAGGGAGTTTTAACAGTCTTGTTGCATGCCCCTTGTCTTAGGCGTCCAAGAAGGCAATCGGTCCACTCATACCGGAAGGTCTTGCGCGCTCTCCCAGCTTTAACTTTCCTGGGTTTAGAGATCAGGACTGAGCATGGCATGTGATCACCCCCATGGTCATTCAAAACATTCCACTTTAGATCAAGGACTGATGACTGGGAGACAAGTGCCAAGTCAATAGCTGTGTCTGCATCGCCAGGCCTCATTGCCATTCTTGTCGGCCTACCATCATTTATGCAGACCACATCGGAGTCCACCATGGCATCTGCAAGGGCAATTCCCTGTCGGTTTTCTCCACTACTGTCCCAATCTCTGCTCCTCGCATTGAAGTCTCCACATATGAGTAGCCTATCACCTGGTAATTCCTCCAGTTCTTTAAGCCAATCCCAATGTTCCTTTCTGACAAAACAGTCCACTGTGGCATATACATTTATGATGTTCCAACTTACGCCACCAATCTCCATTTGTATACCCTGGACCTCTCTTGCACTGTGATTCCACTGGCTCAAGTCAAGTACCACATGCTTCACTCATTCCTTCACCAGCAGACCTTGTCCATGTCTCATCTGCCCAGTAGGGTTTATATAACTGGCGTACCCAGGGCAATGGTATTTGTCTGTATTTAGCTCCTGGAGCATGAGGACGTCAAAATCAAACATTAGTCTCTCCAATACAGGACCTCTCTGTCTGGCACTGAGACAATTCCAGTATCCCACTCTTACATAGTTGAAACCTAGTCTCTCCACTTTTCGTGTTGTTCTCCTGGCGCCTGCCCTCCTATTTCTATGCCGTCGTCTCACACCATTTCCTCGTCTTCTCTTCCTCACTCTCTCTTCGCTAGCACACACACCCTGTAGTAACACAGATAAACATATAATTGTTCAGACCTATCGCTCTATAAGTAAAATAATAGTGTGTATGATATGCAATACAAACGGTAATGCATGGATTAATATAAGATAGTAAAACACAAATAAACGATTAATGTGATTACCTAATTTTCGGATAGCTTCTATGAACAGAGGAAAGTAAAATGTTATACATATCTTATATTTATAAAATTAAATTAGCCCGGTATCTGTTATATAAATAAATAACTATCGTTATCTCCCGTGCTGACATTAATATGGATTTATATTACATTTAATTTCCCTCATTGACTCATTTGCCCAATTTGCCTCATTTCCTGCAGTACAGTTGTTTTCAAACTGTACTTTTATTGTTATGCACATTTATTGCGAACACAGAAATAGACAACAACATGTTAGTGAACACAGAGACTAATACTTCGAAATATGAACTCATCATCATCATCATCATGTGTGACATGTCAAATAACGTAGGCGATCATGCACACTATATCGGCAAAGTACATGAGCACATGTCTTCACAATTATAATGACCAATCTTGACTCACATTGTAGACCTATTTCCTGCCCGAGTGAACTTGTAGAAGTTAAGTGTTAAGAGTGAGAGCATCAAGACGGTCCGCGATAAAATATATCTAACATTACTGTCATTCCAAGTGGCGGGGATTGCTCTAGATTCTTTGTCGTATACTTTCTACGCAATGATTTCCAATGGTGTGACGTATCTGGCTTGCACATGACACCTTTTCATTGCCCTCATTAGTTACAATTTATTCTGTAGGGCCTTTCGGAAATAGGGTTGTCCACTAAGGCCAAAACGCCAGTGTTGGTGATGTAATTTTTCGGGTTTACAGTTTGGATGAACGCCTCTACACCCTGGCCAGAACAAGTGCAGATAAATGCATACTTTGATCTTAACCGCCACTAGTTACAATGTTTAAGGGTTCGTTGTTCCCACGGGGGCCAGAGCTGCTCCATCTGGTCCCCACGTCCATGTGTGTCATTCACTTGACCTCTAATTGTAACCCTGAGAAGATGAAGCGCAGATACTACACTTTGATGTTATAGTCCATTTACTTTTGTCTGCCCCAATATAAAATTTCATATCTCAGTAACCATCTGAGAGAAAATGATGAGGTTTAGTATATAACCTTATCATGATGTCCACTCAACAAAAACATTTTTGTTCAGGAGATTGTACAGCAGATTTCAAAGTTTGTTTATATGCGGTATATAATTTACGGGACAAAGATGAAGTGCACATTATTAGAAGTGTTAAATCTTCACGAGGAAACATGAGAGTTCAATAGTAAATTTTCATGTTGTTCACGGGATTGACCTTACGAAAACAGCCTTGAGAAGTGAAACTGGGAGTGCTCAGTGGTGTCTCAGTATCTTCAGAGGTGTGTCATTAATGTGGGTCCATCCATATAAGGCTTCATGCTTAGAAAGTTCAAGGGAGGTAGAAATATCATTTGCGAGCAACCCCATTTAGGAGCCACGAGAAGCAGATACCTACGTGAAATAAGGGAAATGCGCAAATAAAATTATGACATAGTGTATTTGGATGAAACCTGGATCAATGCGCACCACACAAGTGAAAAGTAATGGCAATCAGTGGACGGAAAGATAACGTGATATGTGCCCAGCAGTAAAGGACAGCGTTTCGCCATAGCCCATGCTGATAGTACTCAAAATGGTTTACTACAGAATGCTGGACTCGTGTTCGTATCAAAGCATACAGGCAATAAGGATTATTGACTATGTGGTTTTTTTCGGGATTTGAAATTTAAATATTGAGCACAACCCACTACTGGCAACGCCGATCGTATTCTGGTATGAACCTAAGGCCTATAATCAATTGATTATTGCTCACTGGATTTAGGAGGCCTGGTGTTCCTTGCCAGTGAGAAGTCCTGATCGTTCGGATCCCATCGATTGACGGACGTCGGTCGCGGCGATTGGGCAATCTTGAGCATAGCCTATGATGGGTAGCGTTGTGGTATTCTGTTGTGATAATTTGGTGTGTCCAGTGTGTGCCGCGGGGTTACACACCCGCTTCACACGCGTGATCCGGGACTGTTTCCGGATCCGGTCAGGGATATGCACTACTGACGAGCTCAAATGAGGGCGAAACTCGAGTATAGTGCTTCCATATTGACGTGGATAGGCCTTAGGTTCATACCAGAATACGATCGGCGTTGCCAGTAGTGGGTTGTGCTCAATATTTAAATAGGGATTATCATAATGAGATGAATGGTAATGTATTTAGCGATTGGCTCGAGAATATAGTGCTTCTATCCCTAGATAGACCGTTTTGTCTAATTATGGACAATGCATCATATCACAATGTAGTTGCCCAAGAAGACAAAATACCTACGGCATTGATGCATGACAAGGCAGACGTGGTTGCGGCCTTGTGGGAGCAAATGGATCACCATGGTCTGGCAAAAATGAGGCAGCGAGGAGTGAGAAGGGGATCTGGCCGAAGATCGACGCTCAGAGGAAAGGCGAGACGGACATATAATCAGGTTTCTACTGGAATTATTGGTGTTGGAACTCTTCGCTGGCTGCTGAAGATGGGGAAGAGAACGCTTATGGAAATTACCCGAATGCTATGGTGTCGGTTTCTAAATCAATCAATCAAACAATCTATTCAAATTGTCTGACGTCAAGATACTAACTCAGACAGCGCTATTAAAAATTGATAAAAGTTGCTGGAAAAAATGTGAGGACCGTGTGTTGAAAGAGGAAGATGACTATTGGAGAAAGGATGGATTGAATTTTATGCAACCGATAGCAGTCATCAACCTACTGTCCGACACAGATTAAGGTCTGGGCAGATCGCAGACATTAATCCACATGCACACCTACTGGGATAGTTTGCTCCACATATTCAGAAGAATTGCAGGCCCTAAACATTACAGCATTGGCATAACAATACAACTTGTTAATGGCAACAGTTTGTATTCCACAGTGATGAATTTTTAATTCCGTAAGCCCTCAACTTTGACAAACAACTGACATTGGAAAACCAAAAATCTCTAGACGCACTGAATACCAACCGAAGAGTAATATTGCGATGGGAACTGACGGATTGTGGCATAACTAAAAACGTGAGAAGAAACACGTTGTCAAATGAGGGGACAACACACGAACATACGAATCATTCTATAAACTTCAATGAAAAGAGGAACAACAACTTGACCGTTAAGAAGGAAGCCCACTACTGATACATCCACAGCTATATTATATTCGTTGTGCAAAACATGTAATCATGTTCCGTCTCAGCAGAGTAGACATTGTACCCACTCCCATACGAATCTGGATACGCCTTGTGTTTGTCATCCGAACTGGCGGGGGTATTAGCATTACTGTAAAACAAGTTTGTTAGCGAGAAATCACTAGTTTTTCACCAGAACATCAAAGAAATGTCGCCGCTTTCAATGATTTTAGTTGCTTTTGTACCTATCAAAGACATATTCCTTTGGTGGGAGTAAATATAAGACGGCAGGAAAAATTTCATAACGATGCAACAGACAGTTTTCAAAATAATTGATCATGAATGAAGGCATTCTTTTCTTGACATACTAAAAAAAAATTCATATTACAATTACAAGGTACACGTGTGTACCTGCCAAAATAGTTATTTTCGTTGACCACAACACAAGAACAATTGAAAATAGGTAATTGTTACGACCTACCACCACTCTTGAAGTAAGGTAATATCGTGTACGATATTATACAATTTTAAAAGTTATGTATGGATTAATACAAGAAGGTAAATTCAAATGAAAAGTTTTTTATTGCTTAATTGCAAGAGTGCTTCCAATTAAAGAAGCACTTAAAGTAAAATGTGACAATTAATTTTAACAATAAATAATCACTCTATCTGTTATATGAATACATACCTAACATTATCTCCCCTGCTGACCTTAATATTGATTTAGATTATACTTATGTCCCCTCATTTCCCATTTCCTGTAGTACACTGTTTTCAAACTATTTATTCTTTTGCTATGCACATTATTGAGAAAACAGAACCAACCAACAAAATGTTAGTGAACAATGATACTAATAACGTCAAATGAGTTGAGTTGAGTTGAGTTGAGTTGCTTTAATAACCGACACCACTGCACTCAGGACATTCCCATACGTGTTCTGTCGCATCGTTCAACAACCAGTGAAGAGTCATACTATTAATCCTCCTCCCTCCCCCCCCCCCCCGCTATCTGATTAAACGTTCTCCTGATCTTCCCTCTCAGTTTTGAGTGGAACCCCTGCCGATCCCACGCAATCTCATTCTTTCCACATATGGGTTCTCAATCTGTTCCTCCACCTTCTCCACCTGGTCCCCCAAGCGCACGACCACCTCCTCCTTGTCCATAGGCAATCTACCACAAAGAGGTGCATTCCCTGTTAACCTATTAGCCTGTTCATCCCCCCGCACCCCCGCATGGCCAGGGCTAATATCCATACAATTCTCACAATCTGTGATCTCTGAAGCGACGATAGCCATTCCACACGAAACATTCCTTTCTCCATCTTTCTAAGCATACTCATTGAATCCGCAATTAGTACAATGTGTGTTGCAGTAGTCTCCTATAGCCAACGGAATGCCGCTGTTACTTCCTCCACCTCCATTCTCATGCTGGAAGTCGTAGTCTCATATGCCAGACTCTCCTTTTTCAAGACTCGTCAATTAACCTTTGCAATAAATCCCCAGCCACTACGTCTGTTTCTCACAACTGACCCTTCAGTGTAGATGACCATGTTACCTTGACCCTGGATCAGTTGTTGCACTTCAAACTCAGTGCGGCCCGCTGCCCATTTCCTGCACTAACGACCCAGTGTTATTATTACATTGTGCCAGTCCGTCATGTCTTCCGGAACTTCAACCCACTCTCTTTCACGATTGATGGTCTCTAGATCACACACCTGACTTATAGAAAGTTCTGCCTGTGCCATCCAGGACCTGCCTGGTCTTAGTCTATGACCCTTGACTATATCCATGGCTGCATGCTGTCAAATAACGTAGACGATCATGCATACGTTTATCGGCAAAGTACATGAGTTTGAATAACGAAGACACAAACAATAGATTGCACGTTTTATTGCCGGGCATATTTCGCTGCATCTCGTCAGGTACATACTGCGGAAATCACACAACGTAAAGTGACATAAATAGATAAATCCTTCAATTTGAAATATACACATATTCACACAGTAATGTCGATTGTATACCACGGTAATTTTAAACTGACTAACACATCTTTCTGCTTGCACAAGGCCGGCTTACGCAGGTTGAACAGTATGTCTTCAGCAAACCTTAACAAACGACTACTCTGTGTGTTGAACAACACACGGAACCCCTGTCTCTTTCAACCACATGACCACTCTCGAGCACGTGTCTCGCGACCGAAGAAGCAGGACTGCTCCGGTGTGTCGGCCTGCCTAAGCTCATCACAGCAGTCGGTCGAACATTCTGTGCTGCAACTCCGGTTATCAGGTACAAAACCACACCGATCCCCATCCCAGCAGTTAAAGAACCTGTAGCTTTGTACACTAAATCGAATTGTATTTACTAATTTACATGTAGGTGCGAGGCCATCTACATAAATAGAACAGAGCGACAGTTACATAACAGGGTGTTGGAACACATTCCGAACTGGGTGGACAAGATACTACACACAGAAGATGGTAGCCTAGGCAGCCTACAAACCGGAACAGTCCTGCTTCATCGGTCGCGAGACACGTGCTCGTGAGTGGTCATGTGGTTGAAAGAGGCAGTGCCTTCCGTGTGTTGTTCAACACACAGAGTTGTCGGTTGTTAAGGTTTGCTGAAGCCATAGTGATCAACCTGCGTAAGCCGGCCTTGTGCAATCAGAAAGACATGTTAGTCAGTTTAAAATTACCGTGGTAGACAATCGACATTACTGTGCGAATATGTGTATATTTCAGATTGAAGGATTTATCTAGTTATGTTACTTTACGTTGTGTGATTTCTGCAGTATGTACCTGACGAGATGCAGCGAAATATGCCAGGCAATAAATCGTGCAATATATTGTTTGTGGCTTCGTTATTCAAATTCACTACGGGAAAACATTGTTTTGAAAGTGCATGAGCACATGTCTTCCAGCGAGTCAATGAGTGCACATCATCCACTGCACGGTGAGATCAAAAAGAGAAAGGACAGTAGGTTAGAAAGAAGAAACTCCTGGAAGGGTCAGTTCGAGCATGCATTCGAAAGGTCTGTTCAATTGAGGACATAGATTCTTGTGAATGATAGAGACAAGAGCAAGCAACATGTAGTACGTTCATTTTATTACGCATCAGACTGGATAGAAGTGAAGACAACAATACCCGACACTGTCAAAGGTAGAGGTTTAAATATTAACATTTGAAAGTTCGTCTTAGGGTACGTAGTCAGCTAGACCAGGGGTCACCAAATTAAGGCCCACTGGCCGGATCCGGCCCGCGACGTCATTTCATCCGGCCCGCCGACGTTACTTGAACTTGCTTGATATAACATATGGAACACGAAACGTTCTAATACAATGCCATGTAAATATTATGTTTAGAATAATAGGAGATCTACACACTGCGGAGATCTTCTGGCTGCTATGTATCTTAAATTTACTATTTTCAGTTATAAATTATTGCATCTAGGTTTTCTTGTTTATTGTAATATCTGCTTATTTCGCGCCATCCCATGTCCTTCCTCGGCTCGCAGTAGCGCCGGAAACGCTCTGACAATACCACGGTTTCCATGGCAACACGTTCACACACGCATCTTTTCCTTCCCCAGTGCGTCCAGCTGTCAACACAGGTCCGATGCTCCAGAAATATTTACTTCTTTTTGCCAGTCATCCATTTTACTATTATGTAACAAGGATGTCTTTATTTTTTAGTAATAGGTAAGTGAACTACAAGTGTGAATAGAGGCAGTAAAGAATCATACATAGCATAAAAACGCCATTGAAGCCTCGTGTTATTTCGCAAATATTATCCCCAGCTCAGAAGAATTCCCCGGTCAAAGTGTTTATCAAGCTGGTCTCTAGGCCAGTGTTTTTCAACCTTTCTATTGGAGCAGATCCTTATGCAAATATTTACATTACTCAAGGAACTCTGTGAGATGATCTAAGTGTATGTCTTACATTTTGTAATCAACCAGATGGGCAGAATTGTTGCATTTATGCGATTTCGGTCTGTTTCGGCAGAACCCCTCGTAGCCACTCGGAAAACCCTGGTTGAAAAAACTCTGCTGAAGGCTGTCTATTTATGGCGGCCCTATTTATATCTTTTGAACACCTTTTTATGTGATATATTCTATTACCAAAGGCACTTATAAACTTTATATGTACCATTGGTGAGCCGTAGCTTGACCAGTGAGCCCTAGTCCTCGGCTTTTCTTGTGTTTCAATAGGATTTTAATTTTTTTCTATTTCAATGTCTTTTTCATTTTCACATCTCGTGTACTTCACCCCTCATTTATGGCAGCTAAGAAAATAAAAGTGGACGCCGAGTGTCACGTTTTCAATGAAGAATGGGGAGTAAAGTACTTCTTTGTGGAAACAAACGACCAGAAAACCAGTCGCGTAATATGCAGCGAAAGTGTTGCCGTTTTTAGATAGTACAATCTTCGGCGTCAATATGAAACAAAACATCTATCGACATAATCGAAGTGTTCTCAAAAGTTACACTCTAAGAAATATGAGTGCATGACACGTGGTTTAGAAACAAAGAAATCTCTGCACGAGTTAAGTTTACTGAAAATGAATCTGTCACTCGTACAGTTACAACACAGTGCATACGACGGCAGAACGAGGAAACCCGTTTACAGATGGCAACATCATCAGTAAGTGTACGATAGAAGCAACAAATGACTTTTGTCCTGAGAAAGCCGATTTGTTTGGAACGATCAGTCTTTCGGCAAGTTCAGTTGTACGGAGAACAGAAGAAATTGGAGAGAACATAGTGCCACATATACACGAGAAAGCTAGTATCTTGTTGTGATATTCTCTGGCGCTGGATGAGTCTACTGATCTCTCGCGTACGTCACAACGTCTCTGTTTATTCGTGGGTTCAATTAAATTTGGACTTTCAGATAACGGAAGAGTTGGCATCCGTTTGCAGCATGCACAGAACAACAACTGGAAACGACATTTTCATGGAAGTGCAAAATGATTTGCAAGACTATAACCTTCAGTGGAATCAGCTTCGAGGTGTTACAGTTGATGGAGGCAAAAAAAGTGGCTGGATTGAGGAAGGGTCTTGTGGGGCAGGTCAGGACTCACTTGGAAGATTTGCAAATTCCGGGCGCTCTGTTCATATACTGCATCGTACATCAGCAAGCACTCTGTGGGAAAGACAGATTTTTCTTGTGTGCCGCAACCATGTACTCAATCACCGGGGGACATGTACTCAATCACCGTCAGTTCTAGGCTTTTATTGAATAAATTGATTCTGAATTTTGTGACTTGCCTTATTACACATCAGTGAGGTGGCTCAACTGCGGTAAAGTCATGTTTTGTTTTACAAGCTCCGAAACGAAATAGATGTTTTCCTCACTGAAAAAGATAGAGCTGATCCACAGATCTCAGATCCTACCTGACTGCCAAAGTTGTCAGTTTTGGTCGACATCACATCCCACATGAATGAACTGAATTTGAAACTTCAGGTAAAGGATAAGCTCGCCTGTTATCTATATAAAAATCATCAAAGGATTTCGCAGAAAGTTGTCATTGTTTGAAACACAACTGGAAGGAGAAAAGTTTTCTCATTTTCACTGTTTCAAAGAGTTTTGCGCTACAATCGTCGAAGATGTCAACATCGATTTTCCGGAA
>OY992889.1:17042219-17102219 GCA_963921405.1 Cepaea hortensis
AGAAATGGAGAGTGAATACATGATCAGACGTGAATGGCTTTCTTGCTAGCTGCAAGTAAGCGAATGGGAGAAGGCCGTTATAAGAAGTACACTATTATGATTCGAAGTGATTATTCGCAACGCGCTACGAATAACGCCTCCCATATATACGTGTTATTCGCAGTCGCGGCTGGTCACGTGACGTTTACTACCGTCTAAAATGTTCGATAACCGCAATAGAAAAAGGAGCGTTCTTTTCAAGTTTCGGGTTAGGGTTAGGGTTAGGAACTGCATACAGAACTAAATGTATAAAATATATATAAATGGGACATCGCTGTCAACATCAGCATCTTTCAGCTGATTGTTGATTTCTTTGCAAGATTACGCCCAGTAGTTGGCATTGCTTTCTGAGCGGCCGGCTCACATACCCCGTAAGTTACCGACGCGATTCGAACCACTGCTGATTCTCACCGTCGTCACGTTACTTACGAAAGTATACGAGATTACGGAGAAAAGTCGCTAACCTCTAGGCCAGGAAGCCAGCTCCGTGGCCAAAGCCTTGTGAACGCTGTTCGTGAGCCGGGTACCAGGCGTTAGAAACGAGCTGCGACCGATTTGTGCAGCAGACCCTGTCGCGTTGTGTTATAACGTGCTGGTATGGGAGCCGGGCGTTCAGAAAGCAATGGCAAACTACTGAACGTAAAACTTGCCTAGTACATCAACAGCAGCTGAAAAATGCGGGTGTTGACTGCAACATCCCGTAAGGGATACGCAACATATAAATGGGAGCCACACTCAAATCTCCAATCTGTGAATAACGCTCAGTATTATTCGCAGCGCTCTGCGAATAACGCCACCCTTTATGATTTTGTTGACTAGGGCGGTGTGACCACGCATATGAATTTATTAAAGAAATATGAACAAGAAACTAACGAATTCTCAAGTTTTATAGAACGGAGAGGATAACAGAATGATATATAATCAATCAAAATAGGAATCAGTATCATCATTGTGTGCCATGCCGATGGGCGATCACGTTTCGCCATCTCACACGATCACCAGAGTCGTGGCTCAGCTCTGTGTTATTGTCTCGATCATTTCATGTGGCCAAGCCATCTAGATATTTACTTCTCTGTCCTTTGTTCTTTTCCCCCTCAATCTTGCCAGCTGTCACTAAGTTCTCTAGTTTATTTCTTCTCACAGAAAATGTTGACTGTCTGCTGTCATTTTCTCTAATCAGTTTACGGTTTTCATTTGCTTCTTTTAGGAGTTGCTCATTGGTTTTTCTATCTGTCAATTTTTATACCCTGATCAGGGTTATGCCGGCTTCGTGGCTTAGAGGTTATGACTTTTCTCCGTAATCTCGTATACTCTCGTCGGTAACGTGATGAGGGTGAGAATCAGCAGTGGTTCGAACCGCACCGGTAACTTACCGGGTATGTGAGCCGGCCGCTCAGAAAGCAATGGCAAACTACTGAGTGTAATCGTGCCAAGAAATCAACATACAGCTGAAAGATGCTGGTGTTGACAGCTAGGTCCTGTAAAGGATATGCAAAAAAAAAAAACGGATCAGGGTTATGGGAAGCCAAAGGTGCAGGTTGTGGGTGAAGTTCAAGAGCAGCGAAAAGATAGTTGTACGTTATGGTCTTCAATTTGATGACGGCAGGCAGAGGATTTCTTTTTGGAGACAATAGCTACTGTCTTCGACCAGTATGGTCACAGCTAAGAAGGAAATCAATGGCAAACTACATTCTTTGCTGATTCCTAGAAAATCATGTTTCTTCATTTAAAAGGCGAATGTCTGGTACGTTGCTGTTTTGACAGACGATAGTTTGTCAAATGGAGTTTTATCTCTCCGTAGCCCAAAGCCTGGGCTGAATTTAGAGACAATGTGTTGCCCATTCAGAATAATCCATCTCTAGGCCTGCCTAGTTTACTCCAGAGAAAAGGCAACACGCATAGAACAAGACCAGCTGCAAAAGATGTCGGATCAGCAAAGCTGTCTACCTGAGCTTCCATTATAGACCAGTTGCCGACAAAGACTTGGGACATGGTTTGCCCTGCCATGACATTTAGTCTTTAGGTTGCATTTTCTCGCACTAAGGTAACGCTTGTACGCTCCATACTGCGCTCCTCCGCCCGAAGCCGTATGTACAATGTGGGGTCGGGTTTAGTGAGCGCAGCCTAACATTGGGTGCTAACAGTAAACAGGTAGTACCGTCTACAGTCATATGGTAGCTCAGTCATATTGGTCTAAAACCTGACTATGAAAATAAAAGCGAATACTACATGCATTACTGGCAGGGATAAATCACCAATCTTTGTTTCTGAAGTTCCATAACGGATTGTAGAAATACGCGCAAAGGCTTTGGTCTGAATAACTTAACATCTATGTTTTTGTGGGCTAAGGAAATATAGCGATGAACATGTCCCGAAGGACTATCCTCTGTTTACAAGGGGTTTGAAGGCGAAAGGAGTGACTTCATGGCACCGGTTGTCACCCCCTATGGCTCGGCCTCTTTCCGTTGGGCCGGTTGCAGAAAGCGTTCTCCAGGTACAAATTCCATAGCTCCAGCGACAACCAACATGAGTCTCAAAGAAAACTGTACTCGTGAATTGAAGACGGAGTCCGGAGTATACCCCACAACCTTAGATATGCGAGGCAGGAGGCTTAATGACCTTGCCATGGAAACTGTCCTCTGTACAACTAACTCAGGAAGATATGCTTGCCAAGGAAATCAACACTTTATGTCAAGTGGTAAAGAACAAACGAGCAACTCCGAGAAACTGTCGAGTTCATGACGAGGTCTGCCCTCACGGTGAGATCATTAACGACAGCGATCTCAGGAAGATATGCTTGCCCAGTGAATCAATATTACATGTCAAGTGGTAAAGAACAAACGAGAAACTCCTAGACACGGCCAAGCTCATGACGAGGTCTGCCCTCACGGCTGGATCATCAACGACAGCGATCACATGAAGCAAGACAGAAGAAAGGAGTCTCCGTGGCGAAGTGTGTACGTCCCTTGCCTCGTGCTCTGAATATTGTGGCTTGGACTCCGGCCTACGCCGTGTGGAGAGAAACCGAGCCATGTAGGATAACACCAGGTGCAATGAAGTGGGTCCCATTGCCTGTTATAAGCACTTTCTAGAATAGGAAGAAGGACAAAAACATAACTAGAACGATGTATGCTGAACTAGGAAGATTAATCGTGTTAGATAAATCGAAACCTTCTTTAAGGAGCCGTCGATGTGCAATGCACTCTTACCTGTGGGTCTGGTGGTTAAATCCTTGAATCCTCATCAAGGTATATTTTGTTTTAAATTGACTTGGGCTCTCAGGTAGATCCCAGTGGGAAATAGGTACCAGAAAATGTTATGGGAAGCAAAGGCGGGCTGTTTGATATTGATCACATCACTAATTGATTGCCCATTATTCTATACAAATCTGGGGATAGCACCAAATACCTAATACGCTTACAAGCGTGCACAAGGAGTTGAGTTGAGTCAAGACCCGACATTACGGCACTCGGAACACGCCCATACGTTTTCCGTCCTAATTCTCAACAGTTAGCGAAGAGTCAAAACAGTGATGGTACCAGTAGTAGTCTGCTTATTTGTTCTGCGTGTCGGCTAGATCTTCTCGTCACTCCCCGCAGCACCATTCTCTTCACTCTGTTGTTAGTTACTCAGTCGACAGATCATTGTCATTGCACATCGAACCATTCAATACATAAATGCTGGGATCCCCTCCTCAGTAAATCCCGCAGCGTATTTCGGCTAACGACACTTGGTGTATCAATCTTCTTTGGCTTACTGCATAGTGTCTTGTCTAGCCACACCTCTTTTGACTTACTGTTCTCCCAGTCCGACCATGGTTGTAGATTCACGGTCATCACTTGGTTCTTGCAATAATCTTAATTCTCGCAGAACGCTCAGTATATCAGCCTGGTCCATGGCTTGTCCGTCCTCTACAGTAGCCTTACCCGCAAGCCTGTCAGCCTGCTCATTTCCTTATACACCCGCATGCCCTGTCACGAAAAAGAAACAAATCTATGCCAGCCATGACCGCCCCAGATACTCCGGCCACTGTCTTCGCATTCAACCCATCTCTATCTTCAGGAGCCTACTGATTGAGTCCCCAAGGAAGCATGCATTATTGAAGGTCTGTGTCTCGAGCCACTCTATTATTGTAAGTAAACATGCGCGCTGATCTTTTGAAAGACGTATCCAGCCCACAGCAAGGATACAGATCAGTAACTTGTATATTTATATTTTCATGTTGTGTTTTTCATGTTGTTGTATTGGTTTGTGTGTGTTTGTTCTGTGCTGACCAAGGCTTTAGCGGCAGCTTACATTATTTTACGTGTAATCGTGTTCTATTAAAGCTCACAATCTACTTCACATTTTTTTTCCTTGATTCATTCAAAGTCAGGTTCAAGCAGGTTGTAGACGTTCACCGTTTGGCGCAAGTCGTCATGTTTTCCCACAGCCTCCCGTTTCCCTCTTATAGTCCATTCGGTAGGTCTTTGGTAGTCAGGAATGTCCCAATATTCACGTTTTCTTTCTTATAGTGCATGCCGTTTGGCATTGTTTGGCATTTTACAAGTCTCTCACCTCTCTTCATATACTCCACGCAGTTACCACGCAGTTTGGCGTTTGTGGTCTTGTTACCCAAGTCTTATATTAAATTCTCTCACTTCTGAAATATACTTAAAATACTACCGTTGAGAGACAGAGGGAGATATAGAGAGAATGAGAGACAGGGATAGAGGAAGAGAGAAGAAAGATAGAGAGGGTGTCGTAGCGTGACTATATATATATATATAGAGAGAGAGAGAGAGAGAGAGACAGAGAGAGACAGACAGAGAGACAGACAGAGACAGACAGAGAGACAGAGAAAAACACGAGCACACACATACTGCTTGAGTTGGCGCAGTAGCACTTAAACCAGCAGACTAATCCACAAAGGTATGGTGTAACGGTTGTGGGAGGATATGCTGGTCTGGCACGGCAAATGTTACGACAGCTCGCTTCCCTGTCTCACCCCATGACAACTGACATTTGCTCCGTGCCAGCATCTTCATTAATCCCTTAAGTTTTACAGACCTGCCAGCTGCTGCTCAAATATTGAACATCAACCATCACAGGCCAAAGCCGGCGGAAACATTGTAAGTGAGGCCAAATCTGACAGACACATTTGTTACTGAGCCCAAAGCTGACGGACACATTGTGAGGTCAAAGCTGACGGACACATTGTGAGGTCAAAGCTGACTGACACATTGTGAGGTCAAAGCTGACGGACACATTGTGAGGTCAAAGCTGACTGACACATTGTGAGGTCAAAGCTGACGGACACATTGTGAGGTCAAAGCTGACGGACACATTGTGAGGTCAAAGCTGACTGACACATTGTGAGGTCAAAGCTGACGGACACATTGTGAGGTCAAAGCTAACGGACACATTGTGAGGTCAAAGCTGACGGACACATTGTGAGGTCAAAGCTGACGGACACATTGTGAGGTCAAAGCTGACTGACACATTGTGAGGTCAAAGCTGACGGACACATTGTGAGGTCAAAGCTGACTGACACATTGTGAGGTCAAAGCTGACGGACATACTTGTATTTGTAACTGAGACCAAAGCTGATGGACACATTTATAACTGAGACCAAAGCTGACGGACACATTTATAACTGAGCACAAAGCTGACGGACACATTTATAACTGAGCACAAAGCTGACGGACACATTTATAACTGAGCACAAAGCTGACGGACACATTTATAACTGAGCACAAAGCTGACGGACACATGTGTAACTGTTGCAAACTGGTTCAAGAGTACGCTAAATAATACACTTCATAAGTAAACACACACATATGTATTGTTGTTTGGTGCTCATAGGACTAGGGGAAAGAATTAGAGACTAGAGGGCGCAATAGACAGTTGAAAGTTGTAGTTACCGACCAGGATTAGAACACATCACCTCCAAATGACGACAGCGCCTCGCAGCAGGAACAAGTGTACTTTGACGCATGAACAAGTGTACTTTGACGCACGAACAAGTGTACTTGGACGCATGAACAAGTGTACTTGGAAGCATGAACAAGTGTACTTTGACGCATGAACAAGTGTACTTGGACGCATGAACAAGTGTACTTGGACGCATGACCAACTAGACACCCCTAACAATTGTGTCTTCATTATCCAGGTCTATCATACACATGAACCCACAACTATGGAATAAGGACATAATTCGCATATAACCATTGAAATGGCACCACTGGTCTCAGAATGTTATATTAAACCAACATATGTCAAATAACAAACACACAAACACATCTGAACGTAATACTTTTGCCCAATATATTAACAAACATATAAAGAATATCACGAGAGATACGTATACATATATTCTCAGGAATCATCTTTGTCACGCAATCAAATCCAGACGACATGGACTTCTGAGTAAAGGTGTTCTTTTGCAACATGCCAATGCTCGACCTCCATAGTGTCCGTGCAACGGTTGGAATCATCGAAGACCTCCCTTTTCAGTTTAAAACCACATACCCTGTACTCGCCAGACCTAGCCCCAATTGATTTCCAACTGTTCGGATACCTCAAAGAGACATCGGGAGGAAAGACTTTCCGATCTAATTTAAGAGGTACATCAGGTGGTGCATGAGTCGTTACACACGGAACCAAGATTTTTTTTCCCTACAGGAATCCAAGTATTTTATCGGCACTGGATGACTTGTATTAATCACGGTAGAGACTACATCGACATATGATACATTTATTCTTTACTTTTTCAGAACATATTCACACAAACAAATATTTAATGTTTTCATTAAAAGTCCCCTCGTACATAGATAGACATAACTGAGACATTTATGCCATGCCTGCTTGACATTAAAAACACATTAGAATTGGATCATTAGTTTTAAACTAAACCATCTATCACAAGCCAATATGCCTTCTTCATCAGCGTGAACATTATTTCTTATTTGCTTTGTTGTTATTTTCACACTTTGTGGTCAGGAAAATATTTGATCGAGACAAATCCAGAGAAGAGAATGGGCGTGGAAGAAGAAACTCAATATTCAAATTCTTGACTGCATAAGCTGTGCTTTCTGCAAGGGCGCTTTGCCTTGAATCAAAAGAAGAATGTATTCCCGTCATATCCTTCCTTTTATGGTAACAGGTTTATTTTAGTCTGGTAAGAAGATTTGCATAGTAGTGTCCATTACTTGTATTGCCACGAGACAGATCATCTTTCAATTGAACACGTTGGGCGTCCAAACAATCAGTCAACGTGACTTTTCCTGTATATTTCTTACTCTCAGCTTGAATGAAGTTGCGAAGCCCTGAGGATTTTCATTCCATGCCGGAAATGTTAGAATGGTGATCACAATGGTGAAATCGGGTATCATCTGCTGTCACCATTTTCGTCAAAGTGTTTTCTAACTGGCACTCTGTGAGCATCTGTCTACAGCAATTTACCACCCATTGTAACTGTTTACGTGTGACTAGTTGCGGAACCAAGTGGGAACACACTTTTCTCATATTTAGTCTGTTGTATATAATTCCATTAGCTGTTGTTTCACTGAGGTTTACTGCACTGGCTATCACCGAAATTATCAAGTGTTGAACCTTGTCAGTGATCTTCTCGATTCTGGCTGTATTTCCGTCGGAGAAACCTGAGAACTATCTCCCAGATCTTGGTACATCAGCAACATTTGAAGGGCCATGCTTACACAATCTAGACCAGGTTTTTTTTTTTTTTTTTAATATTTAAAGCAATGTATACGAGGGGACGGAATTATGAAAGGCTAGTTACATCTCTCTGTGTATCTCTGAATGTGTTTTCCCTTTAATATCAGGAATTTTATCACAACCCTGGCCTCTGACTTCTCCATGGTTCTGAAAAATCATTCAGGCAGCATTCACGGTTAGTTGGGCATATTTCGCCGTGCATCATAGCGGAAAGTCCCGCGGAAAGAAAGAAAGAAAGAAAGGAATGCTTCACTCATTCACAGCAAGCATCAGGAGCTTCGAGTGTGCCTAGTTCCAACTTTCTCCTGTAGCTTCTATGGCTAGAATGGACACGTATGGTCAATCTCTTGTAGAAGACCGACTCCCGTTCTACCCTCAAACTTGTTACCAATCGGCACTCTATGAGTTGCTGCGTCAGCATCAGACCGAACGATTTGTATGACCCTCTTACACACTTGGAACCTTATTGGGTATATTGTGCTAGCGCCATATTTTAACAGGACAGTTGGCGCGCAATGGACGATGTTAACAACACATCAGCCGTCTTCACTTCCTAGAGCATTTCTTGTCTTCGCTCCAAGAACAAAAAACTTGGCTCTGGGTCTACATCGGAACTATGTGGTAGGGGGAATACCCAGTCTACACTGGGATTTGAGTTCAAGACAGGTGTTCCAACAGGCGACAAGGCTGGTTACTAAAGATGCCACTACTCCCCCCCCCCTCCCCCAACCCTCTGTCCTGTGAGGGTTGGTTTGCAGGTTTTATGACTCTACTTATTATATTACATCTGGAGGAGCAACACAAGTGCACAACATCAAGAGATGGACTGGAAGAAGACTGTACATAGTGCAGAGTGATAACGAAGCACATACAATATATTAAAATCACATATTCCAACAGTCGAAGCGGAGATGACCCCCGGTGGTTATAAAAGCGACATAAGTGAAATATATATGTATAACAACTGACTCCCCCGCGATAGTATCTCTGGTATAATTAACATTCCAGTGTATCTTGTGTATCTATCTCTAATCTTTATGGATGCTGGTATAACAGAGTTAAAGTCATGCTGGCGTCTAGCATGAGGATATTGAGCTGGTTCAGATGTGTACAAAAATTCTCTCTCTTGGGGACAGCAACACACGGCGTAGGGCAACACACGGCGTAGGCTCGGATTAGATCTTGTCATACCGGTTTATTGGGGAGGCGTGGGTAATTTTGAGTCAGAACTGGTTTGGGTCGGATTGTGAGATGGACTATAGAGACAGACCGACTTGACACGCAGACAGACAGACAGACAGACAGGCAGGCAGGCAGACTGACAGACAAATTGACAGACAAACTGACTGACAGACAGACAAAGGATGGACGTACACGCAAAGAGCGTGAGACAGACAGACAGCTAGATAGGCAGACAGACAGACAGTTTACTGATATATGGACAGACAGACAGACAGACAGACAGACAGACAGACAGACAGACAGACAGACAGACAAAGGATGGACGGATACGAAAATAGTGTGAGACGACAGACAGACAGACAGACAGACAGACAGACAGACAGACAGACAGACAGACAGACTGACTGACTGACAGACAGACAGACAGACAAAGGATGGACGGACACGCAAAGAGTGTGAGACAGACAGACAGCTAGATAGGCAGACAGACAGACAGTTTACTGATATATGGACAGACATAGAGTCATACAGACAGTCAAACAGACATTGCCTTTCAATCGACCGACTAATTGATCGATCGACAGTCGGACAGTCAGACAGATGTTAATAGCCGGCCCATGTGGTAACAGTTAGGAAGTTACACTGGCAATAGCAGGGGCGCTGCTAGCGAGGGTTCCGTGCTTTGCTCTTGTTGCTTGCTACGGGAAGAGAAGACTGGCCACAAATTACTGTGTGCATTCCGGCTGATAAAACATGAACGTTCCAACACTTCAGATCTAACCACGCTCTTGTCTGGGACACACCAGGCAAATGGAATAGCGGGAGACCTGACAACACGCAGAGAAAAGAATTACAGACAGAGGTGAATAATATCGTGACGACAAGAAGGGGGCTTTAGACTACAGCAAGAGATAGGACGGTCTGATGTGGTTTGGTTGAGGACACGGAGGGGGCTTTAGACTACAGCAAGAGATAGGACGGTCTGATGTGGTTTGGTTGAGGACACGGAGGGGGCTTTAGACTACAGCAAGAGATAGGACGGTCTGATGTGATTTGGTTGAGGACACGGAGGGGGCTTTAGACTACAGCAAGAGATAGGACGGTCTGATGTGATTTGGCTGAGGACACGGAGGGGGCTTTAGACTACAGCAAGAGATAGGACGGTCTGATGTGATTTGGTTGAGGACACGGAGGGGGCTTTAGACTACAGCAAGAGATAGGACGGTCTGATGTGATTTGGTTGAGGACACGGAGGGGGCTTTAGACTACAGCAAGAGATAGGACGGTCTGATGTGGTTTGGTTGAGGACACGGAGGGGGCTTTAGACTACAGCAAGAGATAGGATGGTCTGATGTGGTTTGGTTGAGGACACGGAGGGGGCTTTAGACTACAGCAAGAGATAGGACGGTCTGATGTGGTTTGGTTGAGGACACGGAGGGGGCTTTAGACTACAGCAAGAGATAGGACGGTCTGATGTGATTTGGTTGAGGACACGGAGGGGGCTTTAGACTACAGCAAGAGATAGGACGGTCTGATGTGATTTGGTTGAGGACACGGAGGGGGCTTTAGACTACAGCAAGAGATAGGACGGTCTGATGTGATTTGGTTGAGGACACGGAGGGGGCTTTAGACTACAGCAAGAGATAGGACGGTCTGATGTGGTTTGGTTGAGGACACGGAGGGGGCTTTAGACTACAGCAAGAGATAGGACGGTCTGATGTGGTTTGGTTGAGGACACGGAGGGGGCTTTAGACTACAGCAAGAGATAGGACGGTCTGATGTGGTTTGGTTGAGGACACGGAGGGGGCTTTAGACTACAGCAAGAGATAGGACGGTCTGATGTGGTTTGGTTGAGGACACGGAGGGGGCTTTAGACTACAGCAAGAGATAGGACGGTCTGATGTGATTTGGTTGAGGACACGGAGGGGGCTTTAGACTACAGCAAGAGATAGGACGGTCTGATGTGGTTTGGTTGAGGACACGGAGGGGGCTTTAGACTACAGCAAGAGATAGGACGGTCTGATGTGATTTGGTTGAGGACACGGAGGGGGCTTTAGACTACAGCAAGAGATAGGACGGTCTGATGTGGTTTGGTTGAAGACATCAGGGAGCTTTAGACTACAGCAAGAGATAGGACGGTTTGATGTGGTTTGGTTGATGACATCAGGGAGCTTTAGACTACAGCAAGAGATAGGACGGTCTGATGTGGTTTGGTTGAAGACATCAGGGAGCTTTAGACTACAGCAAGAGATAGGACGGTTTGATGTGGTTTGGTTGATGACATCAGGGAGCTTTAGACTACAGCAAGAGATAGGACGGTTTGATGTGGTTTGGTTGAGGCCTATGCCCCAATGGGGAATAATGGGCAGGAGAAGAACGCCTGACATACTCACAGGTAGGTTCTTGCTAGGGGACTTGTAAACAGATAAATTGCTATGGGATGATTAATCGTCCATCTGCCATGGGTTTATACACAGTAGTTTACCCAATAAATCCTCTTTAATTTGATATACAACCAACATGTCTGCTACCATGTTAACAACGTTTAAGGCATAACTGTGATAGAGCCCTATTTTCAATTTTCTACCATCCAATTTTCTTTGCCACAAACCTACTTTTTATTTGGCACTCAAACAGTTTTTTAAAAAAAAAGAGTAAAGCGTGTTAATATATGTACTCACCTTTTGTATAATAATGGTATCCATTCCTTCCGTTCGACAGTGGTAGCTTCGACATGATCTTCAGTGGCGTCTGGCAGTAAGAGCTGTCTTGGTCTCAGTCTGTAGAACAGTTGTGCACATCAATTATCCCATTGACGTAATGATTCTAAGACCTGCCCAAATCAAGTATGAAGCTAATAGAGAAGTAGTTCTTAATTGTGCCTGTTTAAAGGTAATGTTGTGTAATCATTTCCCACTTGTGATTCAAACAAAATAGTTGCCGGTATAAAGGCACTGGTTCCGCTTTATATGTCGCAGGAAAGGGTGAAAGGTTGGGAACGGAGAAGGACGGGGGGAGATTGGGGAGAGGGACCTCGGGAGATCGTGACAGTCAAACTGATTATGTGTGCATAATCAAGTTTACTTGTAAACAACATTCCACATGCTATTTTGACATTGTGCTGCATGAGTGTAGACCATATGGCGCGGGGGCATTCTCGTTAGGTCAGTGGCTAGGGAGCTTATCTGGCGGATCGGTGGTCGTCTCTTAAAAGCCCTGTACAGGCTGGGAATTTTTCAGTGACGTGAGGTTACTGTTTGACCCAGCCAAAGGTTGGTACTCGGATATTTCCCTGGAAGTTAAGGCAGCCGGTGCACTACTGACAACACCAGCTTTCGACTGCCCAGTGGTATAACAATATCGGATTAGCACCATATACCCAAAACTAGGGTGGATCCAGGTCCTGGATTGTTGACTGGTATAGCGCAGGCGTGGTGGAGCGATAGTTACATCGTTAGTGGATGGTCCTTTACAGGACGTTGCAGCCAAGGCCAGCATTTACTGGGAGAGAAGGAGAGTTTGAGAGAGTGTGAGAGAACGAACGAACGAACGAACGAACGAACGAACTTTATTTTCGAAGGGTAAAAAATTGTTCACGCAGGCCCGTCTTACAATCCGCCCTTCCAATCACTCATCTTTCGTTCATCAGTGCATAGTGCATTCACATAGGAAAAAACATTGTCAAATGAATGTTGTAAGCATAAACAATGCATGCTACCATGTTATGAGACAAATCTCCCACCCACCCACCCATCCTCTATCCATCCGCGTGTCCCCCACACACACATCCACAACCAAACCACACACATACCCACAGGCACATACATGACCCCATACATCCAAGCATTCCCCCAACCCATACATCCCACACACACCCGCACGTACATCATCTCCCCACCCACACACACATCTCCCACCCACCACACATCCCCCACACACATCTCCTCCCACACACAAACGCAGACACACATGCATGCAACCATCCATCCATATCCACCCACACATCTCCCACCTTCACACATCTCTCCACCCACACGAAAACATCCTCCACCCATCCCATAACCTACCAATATTCACCCACCCACATATCCTCCACCACCCACCCTCACATCCCCAACCACTCAGCCAAACACACATCCCCCAGCCACATATCCAATACCCACACACACATATTCCCGCCAACTCACATATCCTACACTTACCCACACACAAAACTCGCATCCACCCACACATCCCCTACTTACACACATATCACCCACCCACACATGAGAGAGAGAGCGTGTGAGAGAGTATGTGTGAGAGAGTATTGTGAGAGAGTGTGAGAGAGAGCGTGTGAGAGATTCTGTAAGAGTGTAAGTGAGAGTGTGTGTGAGTTAGAACGAACGAACGAACGAACAGACTTTATTTTCAAAGGGTAACAAATTGGGCACGCAGGCCCGTCTTACATTCGGCCCTTCCAATCACTCATCTTTCTTTCATCAACAGTGCATAGGAAAAAAACATTGTCACATGAATTTTGTAAACATAAACAATGCATATTACTATGTTATGAGACACATCCACCACCCACCCACACATCCCCCATTCACTCCAACTCCCCCACCCACCCAACCACACACACATACAATACATTCCCCCACCCATCCACCACATCCCTACACCTACACGTCTCCCCACCCACACACACCTCTAACCCACCACACATCCCATCCACCCACACCCCAAGCACACATACATTCAATAATCCACACATCCCCCACCTACACACATCTCCCCACCCACTCACATATCCTCTACCCGTCCCATTTCCCACCAACAATCACTCACCCAATATCCTCCTACACCCACACACATCCAACCACCCAGCCAAACACACATTCCTCAGCCACACACACATCTCCCCGTCAACTCACATATTCCGCACCTACCCACACACAAATTCCGCACTCACCCACATAATCTCCCATCTCCCCCAGCCCACTCACAGATCCCGAGCCCACACCTACAAACATCCCCCACCATCTCCTAACCTGCACACACTCACCCACCCACATATCCTCTACCCACCCACACATCCTCTATCCATCCATCCCCCAACCAAACATCCCTTAACCACACATCCTTACTCATATACAATCACCCACCCACACATCCTCTACCCAACCACATATCCTCCATCCACCCATTCCCCCAGCCACACATCCCTTAACCACACACCCCTACCCATATACACACACATCCCCACCCACGCACAATCTTCCCACCCATACAAACATCCCTCACACACATCCCCACCCACCAACATATTCCCCATTCACAAACACACACCTCCCATCCACGCACAAACAACCCACACACACATCCCCAACCCATACATTCATCCCCTCACACATCCCTAGACACACGTACTTATCCCTCAACCACTAACACCCACACATCCCTTACCCACTCATCAACACATACATCTCCTATCTACCCACCCACACTCACACATCCCAACCACCCATCTAAGCACACATCCCCCACCCTCACACACATCCATCCTTCACCCACCTGCAAACCCAACCACACCTTCACCCACCCAAACAAACATCATTTATCCACACCCAGCTCCCCTCCCACACAATACCACACCCACACACATCCCAAAGACACATCCCACACACACATCTATCCACACATCTCCTACCCATCCACACATCCCCCAACTACAATCACCCTCACTACCCACACATACTTCCTCCATCAAGCCACACACACCCCCACCCAGCCAGACATATCCCACACCCACACACACATCTCCAAATCCATCACCCACACCCATCACGCACCCTTCCCCCAACCCACACACATCCCCCACACACATTCACCCACACATCTCTCACCCACACACACTCCCCACCCATCCACCCAAACATCCCACACCCATACACCTCCCTCACCCACACACACATCCCCAAACCCACAACTACCCCCACCTGCACACATCTCCCACCCACCACATATCCCCACACCCACATCTCCCCACCCACACATGTACCCCCACCCATCCCATAACCCACCATCAATCATCCACCAACATATCCTCCTCCACCCACTCACCCACAACCACCTAGACAAACACACATCCCCACCCACAAACACATCTCCCCATACACCCATACATCTCGCACGCATCCACACACAAATCTACAACCCACCCACACACAAATCCCCCACCCACCCACACAATCCCACCCCGCCCACCCACACATCCTGAGCCCACCCACACACATCACGAATCCACCCACACACACATCCCCCATCCCCCAACCTACTATTATGATCAAACTCCCACACTTTACACACACATACAGTGATGATTGTCGTGAGCATTGTCGCAAAATTGTAAAGAAAATGGAGAAAAATTGTACATATACATTTTGTAACTTAAAAATTAGTGATGTAATTCAACTCTCTCTCTCTCTCTCTCTCTCTCTCTCTCTCTCTCTCTCTCTCTCTCTCTCTCTCTCTCTCTCTCTCTCTCTCTCACTAACGCTCTCACTCACAGTACAGTAATGTTATATTATACATGATAAAATCAAGTGTCATACATACAAAATGATAATGTGAAAGATGAAAATACACAAAAAATATGGAATGGCATGTTACAGGACATGCGAGCACTCAATTCTCGCGCTCTCTCTCTCTCTCTCTCTCTCTCTCTCTCTCTCTCTCTCTCTCACACACACACACACACACACACAGGCACACACACATTCTAGGAGAGAGAGAGAGAGAGAGAGAGAGAGAGAGAGAGAGAGAGTGTGTTTCAGAGAGAGTGTGTGAGAGAAATTGAGAGTGAGAGTCTGACAGACAGACAGACAGACAGACAGACAGACAGACAGACAGACAGACAGACAGACAGACAGACAGACAGACAGACAGAAAGGGTCATTGAGTGAAAGAGAGCGACTGGAAGAGAGTGAGCGAGAATTAGAGAGAGAGAGAGAGAGAGAGAGAGAGAGAGAGAGAGAGAGAGAGAGAGAGAGAGAGAGAGATCAGCTCTCCACCAGAAATCGTGAAACGCCAGTGTCCTCATCGAGACAGAAACAAACACAATCCTCCAGCCAATCACTGTTAGTGTGCTACAGATAGAGTGATGAACAACTGGCACTTACCTTGCTCTCTGTGTGTATACAGTTGTCACTATACTGAGTCGGCGGTCAGGGAAGCTCTTTTATGTGTTTCCCAACCCCACAGTACATACGTCGCACCTACATTGAGCTCCACATGTGACCTGTCTCAGAGGTTCTCAAACACTTGTGTGCCGCAACAGTGCTATGTTATAGACTGAATTATGATGCAGCAGTGCTCCGAGATATATTGAAATATACAACAATAGTGCTTTGTGAGAGTCAGAGATATACTACAACATTGCTCTATGATAGTCCGAGACATGTCCCAACAATAAGTTTGGATTGTAATACTACGCAAGAGAAGCAAGACGCAGTTAATTAAGCTTATCATTTAGCTTACAGTCTAGCTTGCCATCTAGCTTACCGTCTAGCTTATCTGTAGCTTACCGCCCAGTTTAATGTCCAGCTTACCGCCTAGTTCACCGTCTAGCTTACAGTCTAGCTTACCGTCTAGTTCACTGTCTAGATTACCCCTAGCTTGCCGTCTAGCTTACCTTCTAGCTTACCTCTAGCTTACTGTCTAGCTTACCTCTAGCTTACAGTCTAGCTCACCGTCCAGTTTATCGTTTAGCTTACCGTCTAGATTACTGTCTACATTACCGTCTAGTTTATCGTATAGCTCACAGTCTAGCTTGAAATCTAGTTTACCATCTAACTTACCTCTAGCTTACCGTCTAGCTTATCTCTAGCTTATTGTCTAGCTCGCCGTCTAGCTTACAGTCTAGATTACCTGTAGCTTACCCCCTAGCTTATCTTCTAGCCTACCGTCTAGCTCAGTGGTTCTCAACCGGTGGGGAATTCCCCCCAAGGGGGGAATTTTAGGGTTTCCAGGGGGGAATGAAGACCATTTCAAGATCGTGTTAATACAAGAACCGATTACTTGATATTGTTTTTCCCTTCATACTTTACAGTTAAGTACGTCTCATCTTTCTAAAATTCATTTTATAAAGTCAGTAGATCCACAAATCATGTTTTATGTGGATGTCTAGACTTGTTTTAGTATGTGCTATTACATTTACCTTATATTTTTACGTATGCTGTATAGGGGTGGGGGGATTTTTAGATAGGAAATATGAAGGGGGGGGGGGGAGGGGGGGGGCACGGGCCAAATTGTTGATAGGAAGGGGGGAATGACGTTCTGAAAATATGGTGCAGGCGGGCACGGGCCAAAAAATGTTGAGAACCACTGGTCTAGCTTAACGTCTAGCTTAACGTCAAGCTTACCATTTAGCTTATCATCTAGCTAACAGTCTAACTTACCGACAAGCTTACAGTTAGCTTACTGACTGACTAGCTCACAGTCTAGCTTACCGTCTAGCTTATAGTCTAGTTTACCGACTAGTTTACCGACTAGTTTACTGTCTAGCTTACAGTCTAGCTTACAGTCCAGCTTATAGTCTAACGTACCGTTTGGCTTACAATCTAGCTAACCGTCTAGCTTTCAGGCTAGCTTACAGTCTAGCTTACCGTCTAGCTTACAGTCTAGCTTACCATCTAGCTTACAATCTAGCTTACCATCTAGCTTTCAGGCTAGCTTACAGTCCAGCTTATAGTCTAACGTACCGTTTGACTTACAATCTAGCTTACCGTCTAGCTTTCAGGCTAGCTTACAGTCTAGCTTACCGTCTAGCTTACAGTCTAGCTTACCATCTAGCTTACAATCTAGCTTACCGTCTAGCTTTCAGGATAGCTTACAGTCCAGCTTATAGTCTAACGTACCGTTTGGCTTACAATCTAGCTTACCCTCTAGCTTTCAGGCTAGCTTACAGTCTAGCTTACCGTGTAGCTTACAGTCTAGCTTACAATCTAGCTTACCATCTAGCTTTCAGGATAGCTTACAGTCCAGCTTATAGTCTAACGAACCGTTTGGCTTACAATCTAGCTTACCGTCTAGCTTTCAGGCTAGCTTACAGTCTAGCTTACCGTGTAGCTTACAGTCTAGCTTACCATCTAGCTTACAATCTAGCTTACCGTCTAGCTTTCAGGCTAGCTTACAGTCTAGCTTACCGTGTAGCTTACAGTCTAGCTTACCATCTAGCTTACAGTCTAGTAGCCTAGTTAAGCCTACCATCTACGTCTCGCCTTGTGTGTGATTCATTCATTGCATTTTTTAAAGCGTTACTACAGTTCCACTAATTCCAAGAGTAGCAAGAGAGGAAAGATAAATGTGTATGGTGTAAACCTTCGTCATTCGCCAACGTGTCAACACATGAAAATGTTAGCTTCATCAGTATCATCTCTTTTACGACCGAGGCTGTTGGAGGGCCACGGTCGCCAACGTGTCAACGGGTGATAACGTGTGCTTCATCAGTATCATGTGTATGATGACCGAGGCTGTTCGAAGGTCACGATCGCCAATGTCTGCTCCAAATCAAGCAGGTGAAGAAGGATACGTCGAACTGTCGCCAAATTTGAAAGGATTTCTACCAGGTCAAATGTTCCAGGAGGAATTAGGCCAACACGTGGGATGATATTTAACGGACAACCTTTGACAATTGGTTTAGTAGTCAATATAACTGACTATCGAACATTGTCAAAATTTTGAGCTGTAGCCTACATTGGGTGACGTTGGGACATTCTAGTATGATAATTTGGTCGTGTCTAGCGCGAGCCGCGTGGTCAAGTGGTTACACAACCGCTTCACAGGCCAGTGATCCGGAGTTCGAGCTCGGGTACAGTCAAAGATATGCACTACTGACGAGCTCAAACGAAAGCGAAACTCAAGTTTAGTGCTTCCACTCCGACTTGGACAAGGCCCGAGGATTGTACCGGAATACGATCAGCGTTGCCAGTAGTGGGTTGTGCTCAGTATTCACACCTCAAATTCTGAAACAACCAAACAAATCAACTAGGCTAGTGGTCAATTTAACTGACTGTTGGACATTGTCCAACTATTGACAAATGAGTTAGTTGTCAATTTAACTGATTGTCGGAAATAGTGCAACTTCTGAAAGCTGGCTTAGTGGTCAGTTTAGGTGTCGGACATTGTCTTGACAAATGGGTTGGTGGTCAATTTAACTGAGCGTTGAACATTCTCCAACTCTTGACAACTGAATTATTGATCAATTTAACTGACAGTCGGACATTGTCCAACTTTTAACATCTGGGTCAATGGTCAAGCTGTCCAGAGACGAAGGAAGTGGAGAACCAGGTCATGGGGGATTCCCAAAGACATTGCATGCACGAGAGAATGAGCCTGGAACATGACTGTGAAGCTTGTCAAAGACAGAACACAAGCAGATATAAAACGAACGTTAGACCATTATGTTTGTCAACGAAATGAACACTAAAAACAAGAATGCTTAGCTGTTTACAGACTTATCATTATCCACGCACTGTTACCATAGTGATATATCATAACCCATCAACATAAAACAGGAAGCACAGGAAAGCAAACACGAAAGACGGAAGTGACCATGTAAAAGCGGCAATTATATTTCACAGAAAAATTAAAACATTTTAAAAAGTCAAACCATTGATTCCCTTAGTAAATATCAACACAGAAGCCACAAACAAAATTTAGCACGATTTATTGCCTGGCATATTTCGCTGCTTCACGTGAGTGTATACTGTAGAGTTATATATTTTGTGAAGTGAGTCAATGTTATGGTCATAATGTGAGCAAAGAAAACGTGTTTCGTGTATTTTATTTGACGAACAATAAACTGTCAAACTGTCAATTGTCATTTACTGTCAATATAGTACCTTGCGGTGTATGGCAGAGGGGTCTTTGAGTCTGAGGTATAAAGGCCGCCTGGCTAGTGCTGTCGCCGCGAACTGTGCAGGTTAGGATTATTAATAAACAACTGCTCAAATATAGTAAGGCGTTAGCAATTAGGCGATTCCACTCGGTTTTATGCAAAGAGAAGGAATTCGTATTAAATTTGAAATTACCGCGAGGATAACAGATGTTCCACATTCGAGAACTACCCGTGACTGTTTTAATTGATTCAGCTTAAGTATTATTCATTTATTCAGCGTAGTGGCTAGATGCACACCTGGCCACCAGGAGATAATGGGTTTGATTCCCATAGGGGCAGATATGGAAATGTAAAATTGGTGCACCCTAAAAATGGGTGCCCAAAAATGTCTTGAAAGGTAAAGGCCTCTGGTGGTTTACAAACCACGTGACACACCCAATGCCCCATGGTCAATGCAAGTTTGAGCCTTGCACATATAGCCAATGTTCCTTGAGGTGTTTAAGAGGGACCGTTCTTACTTAGTTATTTACCTACATACTGACTGACTTACTTACTGACTGGCTTAATGACTTACTGACTTACTGTCTTACTTTCTGTCTTTCTAGCTTACAGAATGACTGACTGACTTTCTGACTTACTGACTGATTGACTGACTGACTGACTTTCTGAATGATTGACTTACTGGCTTACTGACTGATTTACTGACTTACTGACTTACTGTCTCACTTTCTGTCTTACCGGTTTACTGACTGAATGACTGACTTTCTGACTGACTTTCTGACTGACTGACTGACTGACTTCCTGACGTACTGACTGACTGACTTACAGATGACTTACTGACTTACTAACTTACTGTCTTACTTTCTGTCTTACTGGCTTACTGACTGACTGACTTACTTACTGTCTGACTTTCGGACTTACTGTCTGACTTTCTGACTTACTGACTGACTTTCTGACTTACTGACTGACTGTCTGACTTACTGTCTGACTTTCTGACTTACTGTCTAACTTTCTGACTTACTGACTGACTTTCTGACCTACTGACTGACTTTCTGACTCACTGACTGACTTTCTGTCTTACTGACTGACTTTCTGACTTACTGGCTGACTTTCTGACTTACTGACTGACTTTCTGACTTACTGTCTGAATTAAAGTCTGACTGATTTACTGACTTTCTGACTTACTGACTGACTGACTTACTGACTTTCTGACTTACTGACTGACTTTCTGACTTACTGACTGACTGTCTGACTTACTGACTGCCTGTCTGACTTACTGACTGACTTTCTGACTTACTGACTGACTGTCTGACTTACTGACTGACTTTATGACTAACTTACTGACTGACTGACTTACTTACTGTCTGACTTTATGACTTACTGACTGACATACTAACTTACTGACTGTCTGACTTACTGACTGACTGTCTGACTTAATGACTGACTTTCTGACTTACTGACTGACTTTCTGACTTAATGACTGACTTTCTGACTTACTCACTGACTTACTTACTGACTGTCTGAATTACTGTCTGACTGATTTACTGACTTCCTGATGTACTGACTGACTGACTTACTGACTTTCTGACTTACTGACTGACATTCTGACTTACTGACTGACTTTCTGACTTACTGACTGACTTTCTGACTTATTGACTGACTCTCTGACTTACTTACTGTCTGAATTACTGTCTGACTGATTTACTGACTTTCTGATTTACTGATTGACTGACTGACTGATATTCTGACTTACTGACTGACTTTCTCACTTACTTACTGACTGTCTGACTTACTGACTGCCTATCTGACTTACTGACTGACTTTCTGACTTACTGAATGACTTTCTGACTTACTGAATGACTTTCTGACTTACCGACTGACTTTCTGACTTACTGACTGACTTTCTGACTTACTGACTGACTTTCTGACTTACTGACTGACTTACTTACTGACTGTCTGAATTACTGTCTGCTGATTTACTGACTTT
Organism: Cepaea hortensis; assembly: GCA_963921405.1. Taxonomy (NCBI): domain Eukaryota; kingdom Metazoa; phylum Mollusca; class Gastropoda; order Stylommatophora; family Helicidae; genus Cepaea; species Cepaea hortensis. The sequence continues at coordinate 17,064,023 of OY992889.1, forward strand.
CTGACTTACTGACTGACTGACTTACTGACTTTCTGACGTATTGAGTTAAAAACATTTTAACTGACTGATTGACTGACTGACTAACTGACTTACTTACTGACTGACTTTCTATCTGACTGACTGACTTACTCACTAACTGAATCTAACTTTGATTGTCTCACTCACTCACTCACTCACTCACTCACTCATTCACTTACTTACTTACTTACTTGACTACTTACTTACTTACTTACTTACTTACTTACTTACTTACTTACTTACTTACTTACGTACTTACTTACTTACTTGACTACCTACTTATTTACTTACTTACTTACTTACTTATTTACTTACATACTTACTTACTTACTTACTTAGTTACTAACTTGACTACCTACTTACTTATTTACTTACTTACTCACTTACTTACTTACTCACGTACTTACCTACTTACTTACTTACTTACTTACTAACTAACTTTCTTACTTACTTACTTACTTACTTACTTACTTACTTACTTACTTACTTACTTACTTACTTCATCATTGACACCTTTCCATCTTGACAGACGATAGTTTGGTACATTGTGCTTCAAAAAGGCTTAATAACTACGACCCATGGCGGTGGCGAGTGTGGCTGGTAAGGCCAATTCTTGCTGCAAATGTTTGCCCACAGTAGATTCATGTGAAAACATCGTCATTTCCACCATTGTGCACCATCTTACGTCTCTCACGCTCTGTGTGTGCTTTGTCTGCAATCATTTTCTCATTTGTCTTTATTCCATTTCTGATAGTTGCCCTCCATGCAACACGTTCAGCGGCGACGTGCTCCCAATGTGCATTATCAATGCTTGTATCAATCATGTCCCGCTTACACACATCTTTGTATCGTAGTATAGGCCGACCCTGAGATCTCCTTCCCGTCTGTAATTCACCAAAAAAAGATGTCCTTTGGTATTCTACCATCATCCATCTTCCTAACATGTCCTATCCATCTAAGTCTACGAAGACTGAGCATGGAATACACCGTCACACAAACTGATCTTTCCAATACTTCATTATTTGTGATTTTGTCTTGCCACTTAATACCAAGTATTCTTCGCAGACACCGCATATGAAAGCTGTTTAAACGTTTCTCTTGGTGTGAGTAAGTTGTCCAGGTTTCACTGCCATAAACAAGAGTACTAAGGACACAGGCTTGGTAGACGATGACTTTTGTTTTGGTAGTAAGCTTCCTGTTCTCCCAGACTCTTTTTGCTAACATGTTCATTGTTGTTGCTGCCTTGCCAATCCTGATGTTGATTTCCTGATCGAGGGATAATTTGCTATTTACCTCTGATCCTAGATATGTAAAATGGTCTACTATCTCCAGTTCGGCGTCGTCAATAAAGATTGATGGTACACCATGTGCACCTTGTGACATAATCTGTGTCTTCTTTTTGTTAATTGTTAAACCAAATTCAGAACAAGCATTGGAGAATGCAGATAGTAGATGTTGTAATTCTTCCTCAGAGTGGGTCGTAATCGCAGCATCATCAGCAAAAAGCAACTCTCTGATAAGTACCCTGCTAATTTTGGTCTTGGCCTTCAATCTCTGAGCATTATAGAGGCCACCATCTGAGCGTGAGTGAATGTATATACCGCCATCCTGATCACGAAAGGCATATTTCAGTAGAAGTGAAAAGTATATCCCAAAGGGGTGGGGGTTAGTACACAACCTTGCTTAACTCCACTCTTGATTTCAAACTCTTCTGAAGTTGAGCCATCACACTTGATTATACCCTTCATGCCTGTGTGGAACTATTCCACAATGGACAGAAGAGTTGGTGGGCAGCCAATCTTCTTTAGTGCTTTGAACAGACCCTCACGACTGACCAAATCGAATGCCTTTGTGAGGTCGATGAAGGCAATAAACAGTGCCTGATTTTGTTCCCGGCATTTTTCTTGCATCTGTTGCAATGAAAATATCATATCAATGGTAGACCGGTTCTGATGGAAGCCGCACTGTGATTCGGGGTAGACTTGATCTCCCAGGACTTGAAGTCTGCGCAGGACAATTCTGGCAAATACTTTCCCAACAATACACAGAAGTGAGATACCCCTATAGTTGTTACAGTCACTCCGATCTCCCTTGTTCTTGAACAGCGTTATGATGTTTAAATCTTTGAAATCCTGTGGGACTTGTCCTTCTAGCCAGCATAGCTCTATTAGCTGGTGGATCTGTAGAGTGAGTGTGTCTTGCCCACTCCTGATTACCTCTATTGGAATCCCATCCTTACCTGGAGCCTTGCCAAATGCAAGCTCATTTATAGCACACTTAACTTCTGTTATAGTGGGAAGTGTGTCCAGGTGGTCAAGAGTTGGCAGAGCCTCTATGGCGTTGAGGGCATCATCCGCTAGTTTGGTCTCACTTGAGTAAAGCTCTAAATAGTGCTCTACCCATCTATCCATCTGCTGTTTCTTATCAGTGATGATTTCTCCAGTCAAGGTTTTCAGCGGTGCACTTCTTTTGATCATTGGACCACAGGCTTTCTTTATTCCTTCATACATGCTTCTGATGTTTCCCTTATCACTTTCGATTTGAATGGACTCACATAACTTGATCCAATAGTTATTTACTTGCTTACTTACTTACTTACTTACTTACTTACTTACTTACTTACTTACATACTTACTTACTTACTTACTTACATACTTACTTACTTACTTACTTACTTACTTACTTGCTTGCTTGCTTGCTTACTTACTTACTTACTTACTTACTTACTTACTTACTTACTTACATACTTACTTACTTACTTACTTACTTACTTACTTACTTGCTTGCTTGCTTGCTTGCTTGCTTGCTTACTTACTTACTTACTTACTTCACTATTCACTTATTTTCATTGCAACCCAGAAAAAGACAGAGAACCACTGACTTACCTAACCTACCCGTAGAACAGGGCTGAATATGCTTACATCAAGGTGTTTAACAATTTCATTGACAATGTGAGTCTGAATACCAGCTGGATGCATTATTGCATGTGTACATAAGATATGTGTTAATCCCCGTCTATGTTAATATGGCACTTCAGTGTGTAAGCGTGACGTAGAAGGCAGTCGATTTACATCGGTAAAGTTTGTTAGAAGTCTGTCGCAATCCGGATTCCTAACTGGTTTACCCATTCTTCAAGGAGCTGAACTAGGTATTGGCGATCACCACCCTGCAAACGTCTCTTTACTCTGCTATTTTAATTAAACCAGCGGAGCATTGTATATGTCAATATAATGATGGAGATGATGATGGCAAGATGATGATGATGACGACGACGACGATGATGATGATGATGATGATGATGATGATGATGATGATGATGATGATGATGATGATGATGATGATGATAAACACATTTTCGTGCGCGTGTGTGTGTGCGTGAGCGTGTGCGTGTGCGCGCATGTGTGCGTGTGCGGATGTGTGGAGAGAGAGAGAGAGAGAGAGAGAGAGAGAGAGAGAGAGAGAGAGAGAGAGAGAGAGAGAGAGAGAGAGAGAGAGAAATTACAGAAAGTGAGCAGTTTTAAATATCTAGGTCCACTGCCGACGTGCGATAGAAATGTGATGGCAATAATTTACAAAGACAAAAAGAGAACTCAATCTGATCTACAAACACAAAAGCAATGAACACTTTTATGTGTCTGAACAGATAAAACAACAAAGGCCACATAACTAAGAGCATGCATATTTACCGTGACTACATAGGGGTGCATAATTTAATATGTAATACATTAACCGAAACGCACTAACGCACCTGTGAATGTATGTGTTTCAGAAGAGTATTTCACTGGTCTGAAAATAGCTACTAAAAAAGCACTTTACAACACAATCTTCCTACCAACTCTATGTTACCAATGCCAAACCTGGACAACGACAGAAAAAGAGAAAAGAAAAATCACAACAACAGAAATCAGATTCCTGAGAAGAATACTCAATGTATCAAGAAGAGATAAGATCAGAAATGAAGAAATCAGGACTAAAGTGGGGGTTATAGTTGCGCTAGATTTTATTAGAAGGTAGCAAGTCAAATGGTTTGGCCATGCAAGTAGGTTACCAACTAACAGTATACCACAACAAGCAATGATGTACAGACCAGAGGGAAGCAGACGAAGAGGCCGACCACGTAAACGATGGACGCAGGGAATAACAAGAGTCCATGGGAATATCGATACATGAAACCCATAAGCGGGCACTCTCCCGCTGTTTATACTTCACGTCGACACCGCAAGGTACAAGAGGAACATGATGAGATGAGCTGAGATGAAAATAGAGCAAATACATCTATTCAAAAAGACCTCAAAATTGAAGACATTTTTAAAGACAAATAAAATAGAGGAAATTGAAACTTTTTAGACAATGAAAACGATATGAGTGTCTGGGTAAGTGATTAATAGGAAAAGTGTACCAGGGAAGAGAAGCACATGCTGACAGTAAACTTGAGGGGTTCAAGATGTGGTAGGTGTTGTACATAAGACTGCGACAGGGGCGGCACATCTGGCTTATCATAGGGGGGGGGGGATTTAGAAGGGCTGCTGTGTGGGCAACAATCTCCCCAGGACACGCCAACGTTTGATGTTGATTATGACGATGACCATAATTATGATGATGATGGTGATGATGATCATTAGGAGGATGATGATGATTAGGAAGATGTTGATGAGGATTAGGAGAATGAGTATGATGAGGATGAGGAGGTTGGGGATGACGATGAGGATGAGGAGGTTGGGGATGACGATGAGGAGGATGATAATGATGACGAGGATGAGTATGATGGAGGTGATGAGGATTAGGAGTATGATGAGGATGCGGATGATGCGAATGGTGATTATGATGAGTTGGATGCAGATTAGGATGATGCCGGTGATAAATTTGATAAGAATAAGGATGGTGTGATGGTGATTACAATGAGGATGAGGATGATGGAGTGATGATTATGAGGATGATTAAGATGAGAATGATGATGAAGAGAAAGGGGAGATGAGTATGATGATGAGGACGAGGAGGATGATGAATATAATTATGATGAGAATGAGAATAACGATGATGAGGATGAGGATGTTGATGATGAGGGAGGAAAAGGAGTAGACTGATTATGATGAGGATGAGGATGATGAGAATAATTACTATTAGGATGAGGGTGATGACTTTCGTCCTTTCATATTTGCATGTGTATCAGCTACGTTCTTCCTCTCAAACAGTACTAAGGGATTAAAGGAGTTGCACCTGTCTGACAAAACTTACAAAAATGAAATCAAACACCAAAAAAAAAAAAAACAGACAACAATAAATGTCAACAGAAATGCACAATCAACAACAAAGAAATTGATGATGTCACAAACTTTGGATATCTTAGCCCCGCAATCAACAAATAAGAAGCTGAAAATATCACAAACTTTGGATATCTTGGCCCTGCAATCAACAAATAAGAAGATGAAAATATCACAAACTTTGGATATCTTGGCCCCGCAATCAACAAATAAGAAGCTGAAAATATCACAAACCTTGGATATCTTGGCCCCGCAATCAACAAATAAGAAGCTGAAAATATCACAAACTTTGGATATCTTGGCCTCGCAATCAACAAATAAGACGCTGAAAATGTCACAAACTTTGGATATCTTGGCCCCGCAATCAACAAATAAGAAGCTGAAAATATCACAAACTTTGGATATCTTGGCCCCGCAATCAACAAATAAGACGCTGAAAATGTCACAAACTTTGGATATCTTGGCCCCGCAATCAACAAATAAGAAGCTGAAAATATCACAAACTTTGGATATCTTGGCCCCGCAATCAACAAATAAGAAGCTGAAAATATCACAAACTTTGGATATCTTGGCCTCGCAATCAACAAATAAGAAGCTAAAAATGTCGCAAACTTTGGATATCTTGGCCCCGCAATCAACAAATAAGAAGCTGAAAATATCACAAACTTTGGATATCTTGGCCCCGCAATCAACAAATAAGAAGCTGAAAATATCACAAACTTTGGATATCTTGGCCCCGCAATCAACAATTAAGAAGCTGAAAATATCACAAACTTTGGATATCTTGGCCCCCGCAATCAACAAATAAGAAGCTGAAAATATCACAAACTTTGGATATCTTGGCCCCGCAATCAACAAATAAGAAGCTGAAAATATCACAAACTTTGGATATCTTGGCCCGCAATCAACAAATAAGAAGCTGAAAATCTCTCAAAATTTGTATATCTTGGCCCCGCAATCAACAACACAGAAATTGAAAATGTCACAAACATTGTATATCTTGGCCCCCGCAATCAACAATTAAGAAGCTGAAAATATCACAAACTTTGGATATCTTGGCCCCCGCAATCAACAAATAAGAAGCTGAAAGTATCACAAACTTTGGATATCTTGGCCCCCGCAATCAACAAATAAGAAGCTGAAAATATCACAAACTTTGGATATCTTGGCCAAGCAATCAACAAATAAGAAGCTGAAAATATCACAAACTTTGGATATCTTGGCCCCCGCAATCAACAAATAAGAAGCCGAAAATCTCTCAAACTTTGGATATCTTGGCCCCGCAATCAACAAATAAGAAGCTGAAAATCTCACAAACTTTGTATATCTTGGCCCCGCAATCAACAACACAGAAATTGAAAATGTCACAAACTTTGTATATCTTGGCCCCGTAATCAACAACACAGAAATTGAAAATGTCACAAACTTTGTATATCTTGGCCCCGCAATCAATAACAATTAAGATCTTTAAAAAAAAAAGGATTTAAAATGCAAGAGGCGACTTTATTGCACTGGTTTCTACCCCCATGTGGCTCAATTTATTACCGCAGAGTGGCCTGCCGAAAGTGTCGCACAAAGCACGAACTCCGTTGCTCCAGCGACGACCCCCAGTATTCTCCGATAAAATTGTACTCGTGAACCGAACGACGTGGCTAAGAATGAAACCCACTACCTTCGGAGAGCGAGGCAGGCGGTGTAACCCCTTTTCCACGGAGTCTCCCTTAAGATCTGTCACAAGCAGTCAGGCAATTTGCAGGTAAAGGCAATTTGCAGGTCAAGGTAATTTGCAGACCACGGGCCTAGGTTAACGGGACTCTTGTAGTGAATGCCATGACAGCATTTTGCTTCGCGAGTGAGCGTTAGTGTGTGTGTATGTCCGTGTGTGTGGGTGTGTGTGAGTGTGTATGTGTGTGTGAGTGTGTTGTTTGCCTGTTGGCAGGTAGGTAGGTAGATAGGAAGATTGGTATGTAAGTATGTATGTCTGTCGATATGTCTGTCTGTCTGTCTGTCTGTCTGTCTGTCTGTCTGTCTGTCTGTCTGCCTGTCTGTCTGTCTAATCCATCCATCCATCCATCCACCCACCCACCCACCCGTCCATCCGTCTATCCGTCTGTCTGTCTGTCTGTCTGTCTGTCTGTCTTTGCAAAGTCTGCGCGATATAGACAAATACCACCTCTTAAACTGGCCGTTCTCCCTGGCCCTAGGCGCTAGCGTCTTTCTCCGTAATCCCGTATACTCTCGTGAGTGATGTGATGTGCGCGAGAATTGGTAGCCGTTCTCACCGCGTCGGTAACTTAGGGGTATGTGAGCCGGTCGCTCAGAAAGCAATGGCAAACTACTGAGCGTAATCTTGCCTAGTACATCAACAGCAGCTTAAAAATGCTGGTGTTGACTGCAACATCCTGTAAGGGATATGCAACAACAACAAAAATAAAACTGGCCTTGTCGAAAATACTAAAATGTACATCCAAAAGGGAAAACACCCATGAAAAATAACCTATAATCTTGTATTATGGCAGTTATTTCCCCTATCAACATCCTTTTATTTCAAGCTGACGCGTCAGCTTGGTTCACAGGGATATGCACGGATCATGCTATGCAGTTTTGTCTGACAAGGGTTTAACTCCTGTCTTCGTCGTTTCGCTAAGTTCAGGAAAGACTGATCACCTATGCCTCCCGGCACTCAGGTCTACGAAATGTGATGGCCCTGTAACATGACACCGCTTTTGAACGAAAACCAAATTTAGCAGCTAATGATGTGAACCGTACTTTATGTAGTGTGTGTATGTTTTCTGTAGAAAAAAACAATTATGAATTCATCACGGCCCTCTCTTTCTTAATGCATGTTTACTTTGTGTACATTGATGCTGTTTATATATATATATATATATATATATATATATATATATATATATATATATATATATATATATATATATATATATATATCCATGCTGGAGAGTTGTCTTCTCGTGGTAGCCATTATGAAGCCAAGTCATTCGCTGTGATTCATTGGCTGTATACCGGGTGTTTGTAAAGTTTCATTCCACTTTGTATGTAGAACAAATTTACAAATGAAGTACACGATGTCATCAAAATATTTGCTAAAAAAATTCATTACATTAGTTACATTAGTCACTGTTATGGTCTAACGCTGCTTTGAGAAAGATGGAAAGAACTAATGAAGTATTCATTATAACAAATGTTTGGAGTGCAAAGAATTACTGCAGCAGACGACAATTCGCTGCATATTGCTTCACTATGAACCGTGGAGCACATTTTATGATGACGTCATGCACTTCATTGTTCAAATTGTTCTACATACAAAATGTAGTGAGACTTTACAAACACATATAAATATAATGTTGGAGATATCTGTGGAAGTTTCCCCTTGTCGTTTGGAGTACACAATATTTGAAGAAAAATGTTCGGTTATTTTGTACTAGTGAGAACTATGTATCAAGAAAACAGCAACATGGTTGTACCCAAGATAATGGTGACACCAAAATGTGAATGAACAGTAGAAGAGAAAATGCTTAACCAAATGGATAATTTAAATACCCGGGGCAGTAATAACATCAGACTGAAGATGCACAACAGAGATTAAGAATATAATATGGCAAGCAAAAGCTGCGTTTCAGAAAATGAAAATTATCTTAAGCAATAAGTTACTATCATTGAGAAAGAGAATGGTGAAATGCTATATAGAACCTGGTTTTCTGTATGGCAGTAAATCTTGAAATGTAAATGAACAAGATGGGAAGAACTCGGAAGCAACAGAGATGTGGTTCCTGAGACGAATGTTGCGAATTCCTTGGACTGCCAGAGTAACTAACAACGACTGCCTGAAAGAGGCTAATGAAATTAAAACATTGTATACAATAATAAGAAATAGATAAAGGAGCTTTCTTTGATCATGTGATGAGAGGCATTGGAGAACATTGTGGCAACTAGAAGGATCAATGGGAAAAGAGGCAGAGGCAGACCAAGAGAAATTATGTTGTATGGATGGAGACGGTGGCATTGTGGAATATCATCAACACAGACAGGAACGTTACGCCAGCTGTTGGAGCACACGATGACGACGATGATGATTGCTTGCTTGCTTGCTTGTGTTCGTTGGCTTGAGCTCCAACGCGAAGTCCTGTATGTCGGGGGAAGGCATCCTGTTGTCCAACATCAGTGTGATGTCATACAGGACCTGAGGTTTGATGATGATGATGATGATGATGATGATGATGATGATGATGATGATGATGATGATGATGATTACAATGTCTGCACGGCGGTGCTTGTCGAGGACTGATACCTGTTCATTCATGTTCTAAAATTCACTGTCATATAGCAAAATAGGTTCTATATACCATTTGAATATTCTCTGCGATGCAAAATTAGACTTTTTATATTTTGGCTAACACCTACTGGCTTTTGGTTCAGACAATTCCTTTTTTATAGAGTTCGGTCCATTGTTACCTGTGTTTACCTGTTAAGACCATTTACTCTCTTGTTGTTTATGAGAATGTGTTGATAAAATCTTCTCGTGCTGTCCTTATGACAATATGTGGGGACAGTCGTCTCTTGTATTTCTCATGGCACTATGTAGAGTAAATATCGAAAATTCCTTTATGAAATTTACGATTAAAATAATTGTATGTGAAATAGTCGTGGCCAGCCTTGAGACAAGCCACAAAATGTGATATAACAATAGAAGAAAAAAACAGCTAACCAGTGTAATAACATTGGTCCTTTTGAGACCAAAAACAAAATGTGATATAATAATAGAAGAAAAAACAGCTAACCAGTGTAATAACATTGGTCCTTTTGAGACCAAAAACAAAATGTGATATAATAATAGAAGAAAAAACAGCTAACCAGTGTAATAACATTGGTCCTTTTGAGACCAAAAACAAAATGTGATATAATAATAGAAAGAAATAACTTAACCAATGTAATAAGTTCATATATTGGAGGAAATCATAACATCTGATTAAAAATTCTGGACAGAAATTAGGCACAGAACATTTCAGAAAATGTAAGTCTCTTATGCTAGAATTCTCTGAGAATTGACGAATCAGTACAGATATTTTGGCTCGTTATGAGAAGAAATAAACTGGAGAACTTGGTGGCAACTAGCAAGATTGAGGGGAAAAGAACAAGAGGAAGGCAGAGAAGTAAATATCTAGATTGCTTGTCTATATAGCATAATTGAAAGGGGGGGGGGGAATACACAAAGCTGATCAACGACTGTGGTGATCGTGTGAGATGGCGAAACATGACCGCTCACGTTTATCGGCATTGCACATGATGATGCATAGATTTCACTATCATTAAATGTCAGAAAGAGAGTGCTTAAACGTTTTATAGAAGCTGCTCTGCTGATGGCAGGGAATCATTTCGCATGAATGAACACAGTGGAAGTGCTTGAGGGCGAAAGAGAGATGTGTTTTCTAAGATGAATATTGCTAATTCAAAACAATGTTTTCCCGTAGTGAATTTGAATAACGAAGACACAAACAATAGATTGCACGATTTATTGCCTGGCATATTTCGCTGCATCTCGTCAGGTACATACTGCAGAAATCACACAACTTACGTGAATTAACTAGATAAATCCTTCAAGTTGAAATATACACAAATTCGCACAGTAATGTCACTTATCTACCACGGTAATTTTAAGCTGACTAACATGTCTTTCTGTTTACACAATTCTGGCTTGCGTTGATTGATCATAATTGCTTCTGCAAATTTTAACAAGCGAGTATTTTGTGTGTTAAACAACACGCTAAAGGCAGTGTCTCTGTCAACCACATGGCCGCTCTCGACAATGTGCCTAACAATTGAAGACGCCGGGAGCTTCCGGTGTGTCGGCCCCACGAGGCTAGCATCTCCTGTGTGTTGTATCTTGTTGACCCATTGAGGTATGTGTTCTGACACTCGTTTGTTAAGCTGTCTCTCTGTTCTACCAATGTAGAAGGCCTGGCATCTACATGTGAATTGGTAAATACAATTGTTTGTGGCGTACAGAGGAACAGGCTCTTTGACTGCTGGTGTAGGAATCGGTACGGTTTTATATCTAATGACTGGAGTTGCCGCACAGAATATTCGACCTACTGCTGTAGTAAGCCGGTCTTGTAGACGTTGCATTACGTCATCCCCTCGCTAAAGGAAACTTCATAGCATGGTACCCATGTCCACCTACTGGTGTTGAGCCTGGGATGGAGGAACCTCCCTCAGTTTCTCCATTAGATTGACTCTTCAACTCGAGTTCCCTCATCCGGTACTCGTGCTCCCTTTTCTGAGCTTCTTGTTCAGCTTCGAGTTTCCTAGCTGCTTGCTCAGCTTCAAATTTCTTAACTGCTTGCTCAGCTTCAAATTTCTTAGCTGCTTGCTCAGCTTCCAATTTCTTAGCTGCTTGTTCCAACTCCATCCTTCTCAATTCCAACTCGGCCTTTCGATCTTCCCGTTCTGCTTGACGATACTCTCTCTCCACTTCCTGTATGTAATCCGTTAGAGCAGAACCCGCCAGTCCCATTTCTTCCCCATTTGCCTTTAATTCTAACGTGGTAAGTTTAGGGGTGGCCATTTTACAGAGAGGTAAGCTAGCAAGTCGAGTACAATATAACTGCAAATTACTATACAGATATATGAACAAGTACTATAAATCTACATATTACCACACATAGCACATTCACTCAGTGACAAGAGTAGAATCAGGACCATAGACCTATGCAGACGTATGAAGTGTGAACAGGTAAGATATCTGTCCTAACCCCTATCCACATTCACTCTAGCTGGATTCTCCAAAATGATATCTCCCTCTTATAACTAAGGATCCCGTGTCAAAGGACCCCGCTGTCAGAAGATCCCACTGTCAAAGGTTCCTGCTTGCAGGAGATCTCGCTGTCCAAGGATTCTGTTTACGGGGGATCCCGCTGTCCAGCGATGCCGTTTACGAGAGATCCCGCTGTCCAAAGATCACGTTTACGTGTATGTGTCAGCCCTCAAAGTTCAGGATCATAGTGTACACATCATGGCAAGGATCACACGACATCATTCGAGTCACGTTACGTTCTGCAGTATGTACCTGACGAGATGCAGCGAAATATGCCAGGCAATAAATCTTGTAATCTATTGTTTGTGTCTTCGTTATTCGAATATTGCTAAAACCATGGATTGTGAGGAAGCCAGCGTATTCGAATTGATAACATCGATTGCTCTTCCAGTTCACTGATGCCGTTGAAGCAGGTTCATCCCCTACACCAAGTTAGACTACAATGTTGACTTCTCGCCCTTGACTGTGGGACGTAAATTACAAGTACCTCAGAAGTCGGAGTGGATTCGCCTGATGGCGTGGGACACTGGTAATAGGGAAAGCTAATCCACACGCAGAAAATCAGTCCAGGACATAAAAGTAACAGCTCGCTTGTGGTCCACGCTTGAGGCCTTGGACTGTTGAAGTACTTAATACCGATTTCCAGGGAAAGGTTAATGAAAATAGAATGAGTTGAGTTGGTCATTCCCCGCAGCAACATTTCTCTCCAGGCTATGGTGATCTGTCTGTTTTAATGTACTATAAAGACGTTGGTCATTGTCACATAATGGTCCAACATGATTTAACCAGTGATGAGAATAAAGGGCGATCTGAATTAGCGGATGTTCGAGGCCAAAGGTTGTTTCAACTAATCCAGGAAATGTAACTGCACGTGTTTACATCTGGTCGACGGATCGGGAACACTCAATGGTGAGGGAGACGGGTCCCGGCATCGCTTTGACAGTTTGTCAACATTTGAATACAGATGGAACCCGTGGGATCATGGTGGCAATCGGATGTCGGCCATCACATGTCGGGCAAAATTAACAGTTGCAGAGGTGTAGGGAAAGTGAGTGCGCTGAATCATACATCGCTTTGACAGTTCATAAACAAGTTGGATTGAGAGCGGAAGTACTCAGCACGGAAGATAACAGTACATCTGTCAATTTATAGTTTCCGGAACATCAAGAAGATTGGCAGCTTGTTGGGGAAAACTGTTGTTGGGATCATGCAGTAACTCGTTAGTTTGTTGGGGGAGTCAAAACAAGTGATGACAACTTTGACAGTGACTAGGCAAGGGAAAATAGATTCTTGACAATGGCTGATATGTCCAAATAACACCTGTGTGAACAGGAAGAATACAGTCATATGACCAATTAGAGGTTTGGCCAAAAACCATGATTGGAGATGGGGAGTTGATCGCAAACCTTGGATTGTAGAAGACGTGCTTCGGCACTGTGGTTCTGGTGGGAAAACGTCTACCGTGTGCGAATTAGTGATTTAATTTTACACGTGCCTGTCATGGCAAGAGTGGATGTAATTTGATCTAACTGCAGTGTTGCCTAGGTAGAACCGATTATAATTAGTTCTAATTAATATAGGCTGTAGCCTTGTTAAAACTAAAATGTGATGATTAGCACTGTTAGTGGAAAACTAACTAGAGTAGGGAAGGGATACTTGGCTCTGTTAGTTGAAAATAGATTAGTGAAGTGTTGATAAGCTTTACTAGTTGAGAATTGAGTAATGAGGGATAAGTGGGATATTGCAGTGGGTGCTCCCTGGTGTGGGGAGGGGTTCCGCATTCTGTTTGCTGATTTTTTTTTCTTGTCTTGGCCTGATGATAACCTATGCGGTCAGTTCATCTGTCCCTGATAGGTTCATTATATTTTCTGAGCGAGGCCAATGGCCCACGATCATCTAATAGAGATCAGTGACGGGGAGCCTATCACCGGTTATATGATTTATGTTACAGGTTCCCTCTGGTTGGAATGAAGAACATGAAACCAAGAGACAATCCGATCCCGGATAAAGTTTGGCGCAGGAAGATTGGCCAGCAATTGTACAACAGAGATTATGCTAGAGGAAGATGATCAACATTGCTCAGTGGAGCTGAATGGTATATGTATCCTACAGGATAAATACCGAATGAGTTTAGGTCATACCAGTTTTAACACACCAGTAGTGATGGATATTCAGTTCACTTATGACTAGAACAAAAATAAAGGTCTCTATTGGAGTATAGACAATAACTTTTTAATAGTGAGAACTAGAGAACATTTAGCAAGAGACAAAAAGTCCTGTTCATAGGACAGTGTTCCAGGTTTGTTTCACCGCGCCGGAATTATGAAGCCGGAGTTTCTATAAACTGTTAGGAACAGTTGTGTTAGGAACAATAACAGTTTTTTCCACAGATTATATATTTACATGGGATTCAGATCTCATGGTCATCAGAGTTCCTGGAGGAGGACATGTCTGGAGAGAAGGATACGACTTCGGTGAGGTTTATCGTACTGACTCGAATGATGTCGTGTGATCCTTGCCATGATGTGTACACTATGATCCTGAACTTTGAGGGCTGACACATACATTTCTGTTATAATACACGACACGCATTTTCTTTGCATACACGTCTCATATACGTTACACTTTTCTTTTAATAAATTAATCTTTATTAATTTTTAGAAGCAAGAGTATGTTGCGTTGGGGAAGTATGAGAGGGGGCATAGTACGACAGTGAGAGAGTGACAGGAAAAGGTGTCCACGGGCTGATGGAGTGTGTTGGACGGAAGCTGGTGGATTCTCCAGGATATTGATAGGAACGAAAAATATTATAATGTGGGTGTTGACTCTCTTCACTCCAGGGACGACACTTTAAAGGAGGACACGACAGTCATGTAATGAGAAGGGAGATATTGTTCCTGTAATGAGAAGGGAGATATTGGTCATTTAATGAGAATGGAGATATTGGTCATGTAATGAGAAGGGAGACGTTGGTCATGTAAGAAGGAGGGAGACAATGGTCATGTAATAAGAAGGGAAAAGTTGATTATGTAATGAGAAGGGAGACAATGATCATGTATTGAGAAGAGAGACATGGCCATGTAATGTGAAGGGATATATTGGACATGTAATGAGAAGGGAGATATGGTTATGTAATGAGAAGGGAGACATTGATCATGTAATGAGAAGAGATAAATTGGTCATGTAATGAGAAGGGAGACATTGATGATATAATGAGAAGGGAGACATAGGTCATGCTATGAGAAGGGAGACATTGGTCATGTAAAGAGAAGAGAGACATTGATCATGTAATGAGAAGGGAGACATTGATCATGTAATGAGAAGGGAGACATTGATCATATAATAAGAATGGAGACATTGGTCATGTAATGAAAAGGAAGACATTCAATAACATTGTGACGACTGGACAGATGAGCGGTAGAAGAAGCTGGGGCTGACCTAGATAGATGCTGCTGGATGCACTGAGGTGGATGATTTGGAGAATATCAGTAGTCGAAATTATCCAGAACATCAGGGGCCGAGATTTGTGGAGATGCATGAGCACATGATCATGATGACCCTAAAGAAACTCTGTACTTCCATGGGAACCAGGTTTTTAAATGATGTCACGCACTAACGTGTGTTAGACTTCCGGTCCCCAACATGGAGGATAGGCGACTGAGCTGTGAAAATGGAACCGCGCCTAACTATCTAACTAACATTTGTTATCGTGCACATTATGGGAAGCAGAGAATAGAACACTATAGCCTACCCTGCATGCCATCAGAGACCACTAAGGAGGGTTGGCGAGAGACCGGCTACCCCATTCAACTTTAGCAGCAAAATCCAAAGATAAGGAAAGAATAACCGCTCAGCCAACCACGAACACTTATAGAGATAAGAAATAAGCATCACTCAGCCAACCACGAACACTTATAGAGATAAGAAATAAGCATCACTCAGCCAACCACGAACACTTATAGAGATAAGAAATAAGCATCACTCAGCCAACCACGAACACTTATAGAGATAAGAAATAAGCATCACTCAGCCAACCACGAACACTTATAGAGATAAGAAATAAGCATCACTCAACCAATCACGAACACTTATAGAGATAAGAAAAGAAGAATCACTCAACCAACCACGACCAGGTCTAAAGATAAGAAACGAAGATTCACCCAACCAACCACAAACAAGTCTAAAGATAAAAAAAGAAAAATCACTCAACCAAACACGAGGGAGTCTGAAGATGAGAAAACAAGAATCACTCAACCAACCAAGATGAAAGGAGACTCTCCTAGAAGAAGTAAGACGCGGTCCACAGACAGTTCCAAGGGGTTTGGATCGCTGACTTAGGCTGGGTCGACTTGGAACCCCAGGTTAAATTCCAAACCCCACGTGGATTCGAACGCAAGACTATCGGACTGGCAGGCAAGCGACTAGCGACTACACCACCGCGACTCTCTGGTATCACTTGGCCATAGCTGAAACTCTCACTCCAGTCACACTCCTATATCAAAGAAAATATTCTCAAGCATTCATAAACGAATACAGTGCTGGAATCTGTTATTCTCCCTCCATCCACTCCATCTCTGGTAAACTTCCCCACCCAACCACTGTCTTCTCCCGCCCTTTATCTCAGATTGACTTTGCCGGCGGCAAAAGTAAACAAGTGAGAGAGATACTCCAGCTCCAGGTCTTGGGTTGCTCGGTCAGGCCTGCTGGAACAAAACACTGGTTAAGTAAGCCAGGCCGCCAGCCCACGGACTCATATCTACTCGGCCAGCACTCGTGGAGCCAGCCATCAACAGATCTCGCCAACCACTCGGGACGTTTGTTCTTCTTCCCCATCCTGCTGTTTAAACTGCTGCAGTTTTCTCGTAAGTTTGTGTGTTTCTTCTTCTCCTTCTTCTTTCGTCCGGAATGTTTGTTTTTGGACATAATTGTGCTGTGTCTGTTTACAGCAGAGTTACGATATTTGAGCCTTTCGGTCGACACATCCGACTTCTTCAGGTATTTGTTGACCGGGTTAACCTACCCGGGAGTTCGTGTGTTTATTTCTTGTGTTTTGTCTTTACTTGTCTTGTCACATACGAAGTGACAGGTTGCTATGGTGATGTGACGAACCACTTTCATCATACATGTTGTATGTCCGTTGCAGGACTTTGCAATCAATGCTAGGTTGGTGGTTTTCTAGGCAACTTTACGTTCAGTAGTTTGCCATTGCTTTCTGAACGAGAAATCAACGTTTAAGTCCAACTGCAGGCACGTGTAGGGATAGAACTCCCTAACCCGCCACCAACACACCGGAAGTTATCCGTACGGTCGTGTCGAATTTACTTTCAGCATGTAGACATAGACAATGAGTAGAAGTAGCAATTTTTTCCACTCGTCGTAGGCCCCATTGATTTATGTGATAGATTCATATTAGTTTAGTGTAGTTTAGTTTAGTTTAGTTTAGTTTAGTTTAGTTTAGTTTAGTCGATGGATCAACATCATGGCACTCGGGTGTAACCCATAAGTGCTCCGTTCTCCTCCTAACTCAAACCTGAGTCTGGAGAAACTCACCATAGTGCACGAACTCCGTAGCACCGGCGAGGATCCTGACATACTTTGGGTAGATTTTCAAGTCGAAATTTTGCCCGGGCAGCGCCGTTAGGCTCCTCTTTTTCGATTTCCAACTGCCAAGAGATTTTTTACGTGCGCAACAATACACACGGGCGTCCGATCTCACTTCCCAGAGACCAGGGGAAATTTTATTACTAGAAGTCCACGTGAAAAAATCCCGGTCTTCACCGGGGCTTGAACCCGGGACCTCCAGCACTCGAGGCGGACACCATACCTCGAGACCACGCAGACCCCCCCCCCCCCCCATCAGATTCATATTGCTACAGACTAACCGGCAACTGGATGAGTGATATGGTCAGTAACACACTGGTCACCTTTACTGCCCATACCATTTCCCGGTACCTACTTTAATCTGGGTGACATGGGAGCATATTTAAAATCCGACTGGATAAGGATTAGACTTAAGAGTTAAGCTAGTTGCATAGCCTTTACATGGCGTTGCAGTCAACCCCAGCATTATTTGGACTGTTTGTGATTTATTGGCAAGTTTACGTTCTGAACTACCGGTACTTATACCATTTTATGAAATCCAACGCAAAGTGGTCTACTGCCAAAATCGCTGTCGCTGTATTTCGAACGCGGTATCCGAGAATACGAATTGTGTCTGTAACCCCCTCACCATAGATAGGGACAAAATTATAACTCTATTAAAACAATGCATTTGCTCGAACTAAGAATAAGAACAACGAATAATGCAAGGCAACGCATGAACCCAGCAAAGAACTCTGATAACTCCGATAACACAGGCTTACTATTTATTATATTTTTTGTAGCATTATCATTCAACAGTTTGGTCTTTTGTTACGGATAATATTGAATCACTAGTGATTAAACCTCCTGTCTCGCTCTCTCAGGGCCTTAGGTTGATATCCCGACTTCGTTATTCGGTTCATGAGTGCAATTTACTCGAAAGATTTATCAGTGGTCGTCACTGGAGCTACGGAGTTCGTACTTTGCACGACACTTTCGGCAGACCGTACTGCGGAAAGATACCGAACCGCATGGGATGAAACCCTTGAATGTGACTAATAAAATTGAAAGAAACCTTCGATTGAATAAAACATGTCTGATTGAGATCAAGAGCAGACATTTAAAGTACGCTGGGCTTAGAAAGAGACACAACCCCATAAACGGGCGCTGTGAGGTGACAAATTGGAGATCAGCGTGCAAGAGACTAAAACATCAAGAGATATACTGGATGGAGTCCGGCCAGCACTGTGAAGACGCACACCAGAAAGTGCTTTTGGCTCATGATAGCCTTACTCCAGTATATCATAATGGGCGTCGAGCTCCGACGGTTGCATGTTGGTTTCCAGACTCGGTCATTCGGTTCAAGAGTAAAATTGTCTCGGAGAGTCTTGGGCGGTCGTAGCTGGAGCTACGGAGTTAGTGTTCTGTGCGACGCTCTTGGTTGACCGCTCTGTGGATAAAAAAACACATAGTTATATGGGATAAAACTCGGTGCAATTAAGACGATTTTTGTGCCTTTAAACCTAATGAAACTCTTCAATGACTAGTAAGACTGATGGAAAATTGCGATTGAATAAACCATTGTTGAGTGAGATCAAGAGCAGACAATTTATGTACGTTTTGCTTATAAAGAGACACAACTCATTTAAAAGAATGCCCTGTGGTGACAATTGTAGAAGAAACTGCAAGACGAAGCCAATCTCCCAACATCAAGAGATTGGCGATATGCAGTCTGTACGCACTGTCAATGTGCAGGACAGAAAGTGTTGTTGACTCACTACCATGGGCTTCATTGTGGTACCGCTGCAGCATTACTGTAACGGTTAGGATGACACGCTGACAGTGCCATGAATGCGGTGGGATGAGAGTTCGATGCTTACACTCGCCGTTGGCTATGGGAGAGAAAGACCGGTCACCTAATCCTCCGTGCATTCCGATCTAAACAAGTGATGGTTCTAACACTTTACATAGCTGCTGAAACTTCAGGGGAAAACCTTACTGGTCGGAATTATTTATGTAGACTGCATTTCTTAATGTTAGTTGCATATCCTTTACATGACGTAGAATTCAACCCCATAATTTTTTGGCTGTTCGTGATTCCTGGGAAAGTTTACATTCAGTAGTTTGCCATTACTTTCTGAACGACCGGCACCCATAGCATTTCATTAAAAAACCAACGCAAGGCGGTCTGCTGCCAAATATAACTACAACCGTAACCCCTTCGCCACGGAGCCGGTATTTCTTAATGACCTGAGTGGTGATGATTATGAAGATGAAAGGATCGTAATGTTAACATTATGAAGATGAAAGGATCGTAATGTTAACATTATGAAGATGAAAGGATCGTAATGTTAAAAACACGTCTAGCTTCGTCTTCGTCTTCTCTTCTGCCATTTACCTCAATGAAGTGTTAAAGGGGGATATAAAGATCTTTTATACACTCTTTCTAATGCTCTTTGTAGGCTCGTATTCATTTCTCTAAGATTGTTCCTGTTGTCATCAGTCCATCTTTTACGTGATCTTCCCCTTGCTCTGTATCCATTATATATTGTTCAAAAAACAAACAAACAAACAAACAAACAAACAAACAAACGCAACATGGTTGGTGTTATTTTATAAAATATATTCGCTGATTGGACATCAGTCGACCTATTGACTGTGTCCATCTGGTCATTAACTTCTCGTGGTTACCTGAATTGTACTCACCTCATGATTCGTGAGGTCATGAAAGATATCAAGGTCAAAACAACATTTTTGACAATAACTCGTGACAGGTTCATGATATTCCCACGAAACTTACTGAACACAAAACTCTCTAACCATATTATTGAATGCCTATAAAAGATTGACGCTCCTCGAATAAATTCAGTTGAAAATTCAATGCGCAAGTATGGCTCATCTTACTACAGAACAACGACTCATCAACATTGGAGGTTTACAGGCTGGACAGTCACAAAGTGTAGTAGCCAGATAATGTAATATGGTTAAAAGCACCATTAGTCGCCTTTGGGAGAGATTTCAAGAAACTGGCTCAGTAGCAGACCGGCCGCGCAGTGGAAGAACCAGAATCACAACTGCTGCCAAAGACCGCTTCATACGGCTGCGTCACCTTAGGAATCGATTTGCATCTGCGTCCTCCACAGTCCAGTCAATGCCAGGAGCTCGTCGAATTTCAGATCAAACAGTCAGGAACCGGCTGCACGACGCCGGTCTTTGGGCTAGAAGACTCTATAGAGCAGTGGTTCTCAACCGGTGGGGGATTTCCCCCCCCCAGGGGGGAATTTTAGGGTTTCCAGGGGGGGGGGGTGAAGACCATTTCAAGATCGCGTTAATAGAAGAACCGATTACTTGATATTGTTTTTCCCTTCATACTTTACAGTTTTATAAAGTAAGTAGACCCACAAATCATGTTTTATGTGGATGTCTAGACTTGTTTTAGTATATGCTATTAAATTTACCTTCCATTTTTACGTATACTGTGAAGGGGTGGGGGATTTTTAGATAGGAAATATGAAAGGGGGGGGGGGATGACGTTCTGAAAATACGGTGAAGGGGGACACGGGCCAAAAAAAGGTTGAGAACCACTGCTATAGAGGTCATGTTCTTACGGACCGGCATCGCCTGAACCAACTGTAGTGGGCGAATCAGCATCGTCAATAAAATGTTGGTATAAGTTTGCAATTGAGACTGCAATAATGTTGCGTTTCTTGTTTTGAACAGTATATATTCTTCAACGTGGCTCTTTGATGCAGATGGTACGAGTTAATTCTTGAAAAGTGGACAAAACATTTAGTCTGTTGGTCTTTAATGAAATGTATTACTGGTTTCAGACCTAGTCTTCTTCTAATTTCCTCATTCCTTATCCAATCTCTCATGTTTAACCGCGATAGCTCAGTTGGTAGAGCGGAGGACTGTAGAGGAAAACACTGACATCCTTAGGTCGCTGGTTCAAATCCGGCTCGCGGGAATATTTTATACCCGCGATAGCTCAGTTGGTAGAGCGGAGGACTGTAGAGGAAAACACTGACATCCTTAGGTCGCTGGTTCAAATCCGGCTAGCGGGAATATTTTATACCCGCGATAGCTCAGTTGGTAGGGCGGAGGACTGTAGAGGAAAACACTGACATCCTTAGGTCGCTGGTTCAAATCCGGCTCGCGGGAATATTTTATGGGAGTCTCTGTGGCGAAGTGGTCAAGCCGTTTGACGTTTGACTCGTGAGCCGAAGGTTGTGGGTTCGATTCCGGGCCGTGTCCTTCGGTTTACGAGTTAAATGTTTCGGAGACTCCCATGGGTCGTCGCTAAAAGCTACGGAGTTCGTGCTTTGTGCGACGCTTTCCGTGCTGCGGAAAGAGACCGAGCCACATGGGATAAAAACCCAGAGCAATGAAGTCGACCCTGTCGACTTTTAAGCGACTTTTTTTTTTTTCATGTTTACTACCGCAGATCGTCTAGAGCAGTGGTTCTCAACCTTTTTTGGCCCGTGCCCCCCTTCATCATATTTTCGGAACGTCATTCTCCCCCCTCCCCCCATCCCTTTCATATTTCCTACCTAAAAAACCCCACACCCCTACACAGTATACGTAAAAATGGAAGGTAAATATGTTAAAACAGGTCTAGACATCCACTTAAAACATGATTTGTGGGTCTACTGACTTTATAAAATGAATTTTAGAGGGATTAGACGTGAATAACTGTAAAGTATGAAGGGAAAAGCAATACCAAGTAATCGGTTCTTGTATTAACGCGATCTTGAAATGATCTTCATTCCCCCCTGGAAACCCTAAAATTCCCCCCTGGGGAGGAATTCCCCACCGGTTGAGAACCACTGGTCTAGAGCATTTCATCTCTGTTATTATGTTTTTGCGTTCATTAGTTGTATACGAATATGAAGAGGATTAATTACTTACTACAAACTTTTTTTTCCGCGTTTCCATCCTGTTTCAGTATATTACGGTCAACATCAGCATCTTTCAGCTGTATGTTGATTCCTAGGCTAGATTACGCTCATCAGCACGCCACGACTTTCTGAGCGACCGGCTCCATACTCTCATAAGTCACTGGTGCGACTCGAACCGCTTCCAATTCTCGTGCACTAACGTCAACCACGAGAGTATTCGGGATTAACGGAGAAAGCTGCTAACTCCTCTGCCAGAGAGCCAGCTACTACAAACTCATCGTCATTATTTGTCAGCCTCGATTTTGAGACGGTCTGATGAAATGTATCCATATAGAAACCAAATCGGAAAGCAGCATGGACGCAATCATTATTTGTGATAAAAGCATGTTGCATGTCCTTTGCAGGACGTTACGATCAACCCCAATGAGAGTTTGGTTTGCTTTCAGTAGTTTGCCATACGACAAGATTTGAGTATTTAAGAAGGTTGGTTACTAAAGATGAAAAAAACAAAGAAAATTTTGATACTTTGGTCACTTGAAACGTCACGCAAGTTTGGAGAGAACAATCATGGAGGGGTATATGCAGGCTTGTCCATGGGACATATTTTTCTGTCCGATCCCATCCCATGGTAATTTATGCCTGTCCCATAACATCCCATGGGACCTTTTCCATAGGATTCCCATGGGAATAATATTCCCATGGTCAAGCCTGGCAGGCTTGTCCATGCGACATGTTTTTCTGTCCCATCCATCCCATCCCATGGTAATTTATGCCTGTCCCATCCCATCCCATGGGTCCTTTCCCATGGGAGTCACATGGGAATAACATTCCCATGACCAAGCCTGGGTGTATGCCAGGGAAGAGAGGAAGAGGAAGGCCAAAGAGAAGATAAGTGCAGGATGTGGCACATGATCTCCAGATAAGTGTAACGGCCTCAGGACATCTTGCTTATGACCGAGAGCTTTTCCGCAAGGTTGTTAAGGGAGCTTTAAAAAAAGTCGCTTAAAAGTCGACAAGGTCGACTTCATTGCACCGGGTTTATCCCATATGGCTCGGTCTCTTCCCGCAGCGCGGAAAGCGTCGCACAAAGCACGAACGCTGTAGCTTTTAGCGACGACCCACAGGAGTCTCTGAATCATTTTAACTCGTAAACCGAAGGGCGCGGCCCGGAATCGAACCCACAACCTTCGAAACACGAGTCAAACGAGCGAGGTTTTGTGCAAGGACATGCCCCTGAATGTATGAATGAATGAATGAATGAACGAATGAATGAATGAATGAATGAGTTTGCCATTGCTTTCTGAAGGAGAATTCAACGTTTACTTTTAACTGAGGGACCGAACTAGTCTTCTTTGCGAAATGGTTACGCGGCCTGCCTCGCACTCCGAAGCGTGTGAGTTCGACTCGAGCTGCGGCATTCAGTTCACGAGTGCAATTTCCTCGGAGACTCCGGGGGTCGTCGCTCGAGCTACAAAGTTCGTGCTTTGTGTTACATTTTCAGCAGACCGCACTGCGGAAAGAGACACAACCATATTCAGTACCAGATGCGCAGGTCAGCATGGCCGAATGGATAAGAACGCGTGTTCTTAAACATCCGCTGTGCTTATGCCAAGGTTAGCGATTCAACCCATATACGGGACAGCTGGACTAAAATGTTGACCTGTCGTCTCTGACTTTGGGACGTTAATTACAAGTACCTCTGAAGTCGTAGTGTGTTCGCCTGATGGTGAGGGACACTGTTAATAGGGAAAGCTAATCCACACGCACAATTCAGTCCACTACTACTATAAATAGTGTGTATGGACTACGCTTGAATTCAAAGCGAGCGAGCGCAAACAACAACAAAAAAAAGACCAAAAAAAATATAGTACCGGATGCAATGATGTCGATCCTCTTATTTTTTCCACCCGTTTTTAATCTGAGTGACCGGTGGGTTGACTGAACTCACAACCCCGCCCACAGCTCGCCAGAAGTGTAAATGGAAGGGTATTAAGCCTCGGGCAGAGGAGTGCAATTGGGAGGGTACACGCCTTACCCTTGTTCGAGGAAATGCAATCTAGAGACTGGATGTCGTAGCAGGGCAGACCAGGCCCTGGACCTTGGTCGCAACTGGTCTAGGATGTAAGCTCAGACAGTCGGACAGCTGGAGCATTGCTTTGTTGATCCGGCAGCTTCTGCAGCTTGTCCTGTTCCAGACGTGTTTGTGCCACCTTTCCTCTGGGGTAAACTACACAGGCCGAGAGAGGGATCATGCTGCATGGGCACCACAGTCTCTAAATTCAGCCCAGGCTTTGTGTTATGGAGAGGTATAACTCCATTTTGCCGGCTTCCTAACCGAGGAGTTAGCAGCTTTCTCCGTTAACCCCGAATACTCTCGTGGTTGACGTGAGCGCACGAGCATTAAAGTGGTTCGAGTCGCGCCAGTGACTTATGAGAGTATGGAGCCGGTCGCTCAAAAAGTCGTGGCGTGCTGATGAGCGTAATCTAGCCTAGGAATCAACATACAGCTGAAAGATGCTGATGTTGTCCGCAATATCCTGAAACAGGATGGAAACGCGGAAAAAAACAACAACTCCATTTTACAAACTATCGCCTGTCAAGACGGCAAGGTGCCAGTCAGTCAGTCAGTCTCGCAGATCTCTCATTTGTGTATATGTCATATCAAATTGAGCCCGACAACAGCCGTGGCCGTTTATTCTTCAGCCAGTTTGAGTTAATTGGTCAACAGTGTAGGGCTCCCGCCAGCTGTCGGCGCGGCAGCCATTACACACCCGGACAGATAGCAACAATTGTGTTGACAATAAAACTCGCACGGCGACCTCGTTAGTGGAGTTGGCAGGGGGACACGCTGATAAGGTCATGAGCGCGCTTGGTCAAGGATTCGGCTCCTACTTTCGACGTCCGCTAATAGAGGAAAAGTCTGACTTAATACACATCCCTCCATTCAGGCCTGGGAAATGTGATGGATCTATCATACCACAGACTCATAGTAGGTTCCTGTTACGGGTCGTAGCGTCTCATCATCATCATCATCATCATCATCATTGTCGTGTCTTACTTTAAAGTGTCGTCCCTGGAGTGAGGGGAGTCAACACCCACATTATAATTTTTTTTCCCCTATCAATATCCTGGAGAATCCACCAGCTTCCGTCCAACACACTCCTTCGGTTCATGGACACCTTTTCCTCTCTCTCTTTCTCACTGTCGTACTATACCCCCTCTCATACTTCCCCAACGCAACATATTCAACAACTCTTGCTTCTAAAATTTAATAAAGATTAATTTATTAAAAGAAAAGTGTAACGTATATGAGACGTGTATGCGAAGAAAATGTGTGTCGTGTATTCTAATGTAAATGTATAGGTCAGACCACAGAGTTCATGATCAGAGTCCACTAATCATGGCAAGGACTACACGACATCACAAGAATCAGCACAATGGACCTCACCAAATGCCGTGTCCTTCCCTCTAGACATGTCCTCCTCCAGGAGCTCTGATGACCATGAGATCTGATTCCCATTAAAATCTACAGTCCGGGAACGATACTATTTGTTCCTTAAAAATAACTGTTCCTAATAGTTTGTAGAAACTGAGTCCTCACAATTCCTGCGCAGTGAAAAAAATGGAACACTGTCCCATGAACATGACGTTTTCCTTCTTGCGAAACGTTCTACAGTTCTCACTCTAAAACAGTCATTGTATCTAGGCTAAAATAGATTTCTTTATTTTCTAGATATTATCTGAAAGTTATGATTTCCTTGATACGTGGAACAACCACTCTCTAATGTTTTGGTTTCATATAATGTGAACATCAGTCCCTACTGCTTTAGTAATAAGTGGACTGAACATCCATCACCACTGGTGTGTTCACGAATGGTATGAAAATAAAAACCCATTACTATGTTGCGGTCCATAGGTAGTGTGAAATCTTCTTAGTAATGTTCTCAATATTTATCCTGTGGGATACTTATACTATTCAGCTCCACCGAGTAATGTTTATCAACTTCTTCTAGCATAGGCTCATTGAGAAAGTTGCTGGCCAATCTTCCTGCACCAAAAATTATCTTGTATCTGATTTTTCAATGGTTCTGTGTTCTTCATCCCAACCAGAGGGAACCTGTAAAATATATAATACAAATGGTGATAGCCTCCCCGTCACTGCAGAATGTTAGACGGGCCTGCGTGCCCAATTCTTAACCCTTTGAAAATAAAGTTTGTTCGTTCGTTTGTTGATCTTTATTAGATGATCGTGGGCCATCGGCCTCGCTCAGAAAAATACAGTGGACCTAACTCTGTGAGGGACAGATGAACTGAATACATAGGTTTTCATCAGGCCAAAACAAGAAGAAAAAAAAAACAACAAACAGCGTGCGGAACCCAACCCCACCCCCCCCCCACCCCTCATCAGGGAGCACCCACTGGAAGATACCAATTATCTCCCATTACTCAATTCTCAACAAGTAGAGCTTATCAACACTTCACTACTCTATTTTCAACTAATAGAGCTAATTATCACTTCACTACTCTAGCTAGTTTCAACCATGCTACTCCCTAAATTAATTAGGACTAATTATACAATATGAACTACCTTAGGCAACACCGCAGTTCTATCAAATCACATCTACATTTGCCATGACAGGCACGTGTAAAATTAAATTCACCTAATTCGCACACGGTAGACATTATTCCAATCCATAACTGCAGTGCCAAAGCACGTCCGCCTAAATCAACTGTTTGAGGTACACTGTCTCCCCCAAATCATGTTTTTTTGCAAACAGCCTTAAATTGTTCACGTGACGTTGTTGATGTCCTGCAGGTGTCCCAATGTTCCCAATAACAAGCCCACACTTTCTGTCATGTGGTGACAAGCAAAGCCGCCATTTCGTTTGATGTCGGGAAATTCTAAATGACAGACGGGACTGTTTTATCTCCCGAGCCGGGTACTTCTGCTTGGATCCGACCTGTTTTTACTGTATTGTTAAAAAAACAATTGGGGCCCTGCAAACATGCCGTTAATCAGATTGTCTGTATTATCCTCAACTGGTTAATCCACGGTGATTTTCATGACATAGGCCCCCTCTTAAGAGAGTAGTCCATCTCACTCTTCTCCACCGTGAGTTTAATCCAGATGATTCATTCCTCTTCTTCAGGAGCTGGTTGTCTTGACAAGAAGTCCGCTCCAACATTTTCCTTCCAAGGAATATACTCCACTGTGAAATTGTAAGGTTGAAGTAACAACGACCATCGCATCAAACGGGCGTTGAGCTTCTGAGAAGTAGCCAGGAACATCAGGGGCTGATGATCCGACTGGACTCGAAACTTAACTTCATACAAATAGGGCTGGAATTTTTGCACTGCCCATACGAGAGACAAGCACTCTCTCTCTCGACGGTTGAATAACTCCTCTCAGCCTGGAGAAGTTTCTTACGTGCGTATGCCACAGGTTTGAAAACCGAAGCATCGTCTTTTCCTTCCTGTAACAAGGCTGTCCCAATCCCAATCGCATTCGCATCCGTTTTCAACACAAATGGTTTGGAAAGGTCAGGGAGCTGTAATACGGGTTTGCTGATCAAGGCCTCCTTTAACTGGCTATAGGCAGTCTCACATTCTGGTGTCCAAATGATTTGGTCCGGTAATCCCTTTTTCAAGGTTTCCGTCAATGGAGCTCCCAGTTCAGTGAAATGTGGGATAAATTTGTGGTTGAACCCACACAACGAGAGAAAAGATCGCACATCCTTCTTCGTTTTTGGCCTTGGTGCATTTCTGATTTTCTCCAGGTTCTTCTCTTCTGGGACAATGTGTCCTGGAGTGATGGTGTGACCTAGAAATTCCAGAGTCTGGTAACCAATCATGCACTTGGTTGGACGAGCGGTAAGCCCTGCTTCCTTGAGTCTATTAAACACTCTCTCCAAGGATTGCAAGTGGTCATCCAAGCTGTCACTGGAAATCAGAATATCATTCATGAATGAGATGATGGCCGGATCCTGTAAAGGATCTAGTAAAGTCCTCATCATGCGTGTAAACACACTGGGTGCATTGCTGAGTCCAAAGGGCATGACCTTGAATTCGTAGTGTCCACTGGGTGTACTGAAAGCCAACAGTGGTCGAATCTCCGGTTTGACGGGTATCTGATAATACCCCCGACTCAGATCTACCTTTGAAAAGTACCGAGCCTTATGGAGCCTAGCGAATAACTGAGTTGGATTCGGCAAAGGTTCCTCCTGAAACTGTGAATGACTGTTCAGAAGTCGGTAATCTATACACAACCGGTGTTCTCCACTTGGTTTGCGTAACAAAACTACCCCCGCGTTGTATGGGGATGTGGATGGCGCAATCACGTCATCCTCCAACACTTTCTGTATTTCCTCCTCCAAGGCCTTTTCTTTAGAGAATGGCACTGGGTAAACCTTTTGACGAACAGGTTCCTGCGTGGTCAAAGTCATCCCGAACTCCACCAACTTCGTTCGTCCTGGTTTATCAGTCAGTATCTCCTTATGAGACTTGAGAACCTGGGTTATCTTTTCTCTCTCCTGGGAGGTCAGATCAGGGTTCACTTGCACATCCCTATAGGTTTCCTGGTGTACCAAGGGATATTCTCTGCCCTCGTTGGTTCCCACTTCCGTCTCCACTGCAACTGCCATTGCCATGAGGTGCGCTGCCTTGTCTCCCTGTCTCTCTTCGTATTTCCGCAAGAGATTGATATGGAAAATCTTCGACTTTCCCCGGATCCGGATCTGATAGTTGGTTCTGGATATCACCCTTTCCACGGGAAATGGTCCTTGCCAATTTATCTCCAGTTTGTTGTTTCCCGTTGGGAGTAGCAACAAGACTTTGTCTCCCACCTCTAGAGATCTTTCTTTAGACCTACGGTTGTAGTAAGCCGCGTGTCTTTTTCTGGCCTTTTTCAAGTTTTGATTCGCCAGAGTCCATCCCTTGTGGAGTTTTTCTTTAAGTTCCTCCACGTATTTATAGGAAGAGATCACTTCTTCTGACGTCCCCTCTTCAGTCCAACTCCTCAACATGGCTTCCAACGGTCCTTTGATTGGACGACCAAACAGCAACGTGGCGGGTGGTAGTCCTGTTGAGCCATGAGGAACCTCCCGATAGGCAAAGAGTGTTGCTGGGATATATTCATCCCACCTATCAGGTTTTTCCTGTGCCAGTTTCCTGAGCATTGTCATCAACGTGCCGTTGAAACGCTCTACTTGTCCATTGGCTTGAGGGTGGTAAGGGCTGGTATGTATGTGGTTAGAATGGAACACCCTAAATACCTCCTCCATGAGTTTTCCACAAAACTGGGACCCATTGTCCGTCAGAATTTGATCAGGGAAGCCTAATCTGGTAAAGGCCTCCATCAGTGCGTCCGCCACTCGTTTCGAGTCAATCGTGGTCAACGGTATGGCTTCCCCCCACATTGTACAGCAATCCACCATTGTGAGTATATACATGTTCCTCTTCCTAGTCCTGGGAAGTGGACCCACGATATCGATGGCTGCCCTCTCGAAAGGAGAGTGCATGATGGGCATCTCACCCAACACCACCGGTGCTGTCCAGTGTTTCGGTGCCACCCTCTGGCACTCAGGGCATGACTTCACATACCGACGCACATCATCTGTCATTCCCGGCCAATAGTAATGGCAGGAAATTCGCTGCATGGTGGCGGCAATACCCATGTGTCCACTAAAGGAGATGGTATGCCCCATATGAAGAATCTGGGACCGGTGAGCTTTCGGGACGACCAACTGACCGTATAGGTTGTCTCCCCTTCCGGCTCTCCTGTAGAGTATCCTATTCTTCATGTAGTACTGCCCCCGTCCTGGTGGACTAGCACTTCTCTGCAGCTTTTTATAGCAAGGACGTAAAGTATCATCCTCACTCTGGGCATTTCTTAGCTCCCCCGGCAGTGGGTTAATCACAATTGCTTCTGCCTCTTCCGTTCTCGTCTGAGAGCGAGTCTGTATTGCTCCCATATGGATTGGCTCCCTGGGAATTCCCAGAAAGACATACCGGCAACCGAGGATTACTGGAAAAATGGGATCGGTCAATACAGCGGCCTTGATTGTGCCGGTGACATACCTTGACGGAATTTCCACATTAGCAATGGGCAACTTCATGGCCACAGCACTCTTCTGTGCAGGCTGTATCTCCATGGTATCACCTGTGAATTGTTCTGGATGTACCAGATCCGCAGAAATCACGGCCTCCGCGTCCAGTCCTGTGTCGTACAAACACTCCACTTGACGACCGTTAACCTCTACCAATTCCACTACAGGTGGTTTTTCCTGGTCTGGAGTCTCTTCCTCGGCCTCGACCTGTTCAGTGGGCTCCACCATAGGTTTCCTGGGGCACACGATGAATTTAGAGTCTCCTGACTTTCCCCTGCAGTCAATAGCATTGTGTGTGTTTGACTTGCATTGGTTGCACCATTTCCCTGTCCTAGATTTTCTAGTGCCGGACTTGAGTGAGCTCTCCTGGTGGCGAGCTTCCTTGTTGACTTTGGCATTTTCAGTGACAACCTCCTTGGAAGTCACTTGACATGCTGCGAAGTGGGGGCTCCTAGCCTTCGATTTGCAGTCCCTCGTATTGTGAGAGGGTGACTTACAAATTGAACACCACTTCTCCGACCACGGTCGTTTTGGTGTAGAGCTTGAAGTGCTCTTGCTTCCCCCCTTCTTCTTCTCTGAACTATCCTCTGATTTTTGCACATACGGTGCCCATTTTTTGGTTCCTGAGTTTTTGGCTTTCTTCTTGTCATATTTCTCCTGACCTTTGGTGTTGGTGGAAAGGTTTTCCCCTGCCTCCCCATGTACCTCGACGAACCGTTCTGCTAATTTTGTCACGAGGTCAATGCGTTCTGCTCCTTGTTCTCACAGGAACGTCCTGAGAGGTTTAGACATTTGCTTCTTCAGCTGGTCGACCACCATGAGCTCTTCCAGACTCTCATAGTCATGTGCGAACCCACCCAAATCCATCCACTTATGGAGATATGATTTTAGACGCAAACTGTAGGCGGCAAACAACTCCCCCGGTTCTCGTTTCGCTGCTCGAAATTTTTTTCCGGTAGGTATGTGACGTAACCTCGAATCGTTTCAGCAGAGCCGTCTTCAATTCGTCATACTTATTCTCATGTCCTGGTGGCAGGCGAGAATAAACCTCGTAGCCGGTCCCGTGTAATCCCTGGGATAGCTTAAGACACCATTTGTCACGGTCCAGACCCATAGCAACAGACATGGCCTCGAAGAGTTGAAGGTACTGGTCAATTTGCTCTTTGTCCTCCTCGTAGACCGCTAGAGGAAACTTCATAGCATGGTAACCATGTCCACCTGCTGGGGTTGAGCCTGGGATGGAAGAACCTCCAACTGCTCCCTCAGTTTCCCCATTAGATTGACTCTTCAACTCGAGTTCCCTCATCCGGTACTCGTGCTCCCTTTTCTGAGCTTCTTGTTTAGCTTCCAGTTTCTTAGCTGCTTGCTCAGCTTCAAATTTCTTAGCTGCTTGCTCAGCTTCAAATTTCCTCGCAGCTTGTTCTGCTTCCAATTTCCTAGCTTCTTATTCCAACTCCATCCTTCTCAATTCCAACTCAGCCTTTCGATCTTCTCTTTCTGCTTGACGATACTCTCTCTCCACTTCCTGTATGTAATCTGTTAGTGCAGAACCCGACAATCCCATTTCTTTCCCCTTTGTCCTTAGTTCTGCAGTGGTTAGTTTAGGAGTGGCCATTTTACAGAGAGGTAAGCTAGCAGGTTGAGTACAATTTAATTGCAAACTAATATACAGATATATGAACAAGTACTATAAATCTATATATTTACCACACACAGCACATTCACTCAGTGACAAGAGTAGAATCAGGACCACAGACCTATGCAGACGTGTGAAGTGTGAACAGGTAAGATATGTGTCTTAACCCCTATCCACATTCACTTTAGCTGGATTCTCTAATATGATATCTCCGTCCTATAACTAAGGATCCCGTGTCAAAAGATCCCATTGTCAGAGGATCCCACTGTCAAAGGATTCCGCTTGCCAGAGATCCCGCTGTCCAAGGATCACGTTTACGAGAGATCCCGCTGTCCAAAGATCACTTTTACGAGAGATCCCACTGTCCAAAGATCCCGTTTACGAGCCCCCAATAATGTCGTGTCTTACTTTAAAGTGTCGTCCCTGGAGTGAGGGGAGTCAACACCCACATTATAATTTCCCCCCTATCAATATCCTGGAGAATCCACCAGCTTCCGTCCAACACACTCCTTCGATTCATGGACACCTTTTCCTCTCTCTCTTTCTCACTGTCGTACTATGCCCCCTCTCATACTTCCCCAACGCAACATATTCAACAACTCTTGCTTCTAAAATTTAATAAAGATTAATTTATTAAAAGAAAAGTGTAACGTATATGAGACGTGTATGCGAAGAAAATGTGTTTCGTGTATTCTAATGTAAATGTATAGGTCAGACCACAGAGTTCATGATCAGAGTCCACTCATCATGGCAAGGACTACACGACATCACAAGAATCAGCACAATGGACCTCACCAAATGCCGTGTCCTTCCCTCTAGGCATGTCCTCCTCCAGGAGCTCTGATGACCATGAGATCTGATTCCCATTAAAATCTACAGTCCGGGAACGATACTATTTGTTCCTTAAAAATAACTGTTCCTAATAGTTTGTAAAAACTGAGTCCTCACAATTCCTGCGCAGTGAAAAAAATGGAACACTGTCCCATGAACATGACGTTTTCCTTCTTGCGAAATGTTCTACAGTTCTCACTCTAAAACAGTCATTGTATCTAGACTAAAATATATTTCTTTATTTTCTAGATATTGTCTGAAAGTTATGATTTCCTTGATACGTGGAACAACCACTCTCTAATGTTTTGGTTTCATATAATGTGAACATCAGTCCCTACTGCTCTAGTAATAAGTGGACTGAACATTCATCACCACTGGTGTGTTCACGAATGGTATGAAAATAAAAACCCATTACTATGTTGCGGTCCATAGGTAGTGTGAAATCTTCTTAGTAATGTTCTCAATATTTATCCTGTGGGATACTTATACTATTCAGCTCCACCGAGTAATGTTTATCAACTTCTTCTAGCATAGGCTCATTGAGAAAGTTGCTGGCCAATCTTCCTGCACCAAAAATTATCCGGTATCTGATTTTTCAATGGTTCTGTGTTCTTCATCCCAACCATGGGGAACCTGTAAAATATATAATACAACTGGTGATAGCCTCCCCCTCACTGATCTTTATTAGATGATCGTGAGCCATCGGCCTCGCTCAGAAAAATACAGTGAACCTAATTCTGTCAGGGACACATGAACTGAACACATAGGTTTTCATCAGGCCAAAAGAAGAAGAAGAAAAAAACAACAAACAGCGTGCGGAACCCCCCCCCCCTCCCCCCCCCCCCCACCAGGGAGCACCCACTGGAAGATCCCAATTATCCCCCATTACTCAATTCTCAACAAGTAGAGCTTATCAACACTTCCCTACTCTATTTTCAACTAACAGAGCTAATTATCACTTCACTACTCTAGCTAGTTTCAACCATGCTACTGCCTAAATTAATTAGGACTAATTATACAATATGAACTACCTTAGGCAACACCGCAGTTCTATCAAATCACATCTACATTTGCCATGACAGGCACGTGTAAAATTAAATTCACCTAATTCGCACACGGTAGACATTATTCCAATCCATAACTGCAGTGCCAAAGCACGTCCGCCTAAATCAACTGTTTGAGTTACATTGTCTCCCCCAAACATGTTTTTGCAAACAGCCTTGAATTGTTCCCGTGACGTTGTTGATGTCCTGCAGGTGTCCCAATGTTCCCAATAACAAGCCCACACTTTCTGTCATGTGGTGACAAGCAAAGCCGCCATTTCGTTTGATGTCGGGAAATTCTAAATGACAGACGGGACTGTTTTATCTCCCGAGCCGGGCACTTCTGCTTGGATCCGACCTGTTTTTACTGTATTGTTACAAAAACAATTGGGGCCCTGCAAACATGCCGTTAATCATATTGCCTGTATTATCCTCAACTGGTTAATCCACGGTGATTTTCATGAAAATCATCATCATGATCATCATCACCATGATCATCATCGTCATCAACATCATCATCATCATCATCATCATCATCATCGTCATTTTCATCATCATTATCATCATCATCATCATAATCATCATCATCATCATCATCAAGTGCCTTGCCAGCTGGCGTGGGCGATTATGCCCCTCCACAAATTGCGACGGCATGGATCAATTCGTGTGTTGACTCCCTCCCGTGCAACGACACATAAGACTGTCAAGACGTTTGTCTCGCTGTATTCCTCTATCTCTTTTTTCCACAAATATTTCGGGTTGTCACAACATGTTCCAGATTGTGTCTTCTCATAACATGACCAACAAATGATGACTTCCTCCTTCTGATGTTTTGCCATAAGTTTCTTTGCAACTTAGCCTCCCTCAAAATAACCTCCCATCAAATCTATTATTAAAAACAATTTTGAAAAGTTCCTTAACAGGCAGGTGTTGTGGGTAAGTGAAGTGTTGGGACCATCACATTCTGTAGCCTTAGTCATGGGGCATAGGTGATCAGTCTCTATCTCTCTCGGACGTCGAGAGCTGACACTAAACCCTCGTCCGGCCGCGCTCATGCTGTAGTCTGCGCAAAGTTCTAATCATTACAATAGCGCTTAACATTACTCAACATTACTCAATATTAAATATTTAATTGTTTTTTGTTTCTTTAAATCTTTAGTTCATTGCTGTATCCATTCTTCTCGGTGCGTTTTATTTCTTCTTTCCTTCCTTCTTTCTGTTTGGCTGGGTTGTTTATTCATTATTTGTCATCTATACCTTTAACAGCTTTCGAGCTAATTATGTTTGTGTTTATTTGCTCGCTGGGAACTCAGGCGTAGTTTATACATGTGTTACTATGTCCAGTAGTTGCTACTGCTGGGTAGTGCACTGGACTGATATTTGGGTGTGGATTAGCTTTTCTTATTACCGGTGTACCTCGCCATTAGGAGACGGAGAGTCCTATGCGACATCTGAGGTACTTGTGATTCACGTACCAGAGTCAAGGACGGAAAGTCAACATTTGAGTCCAGTTGATTGGTGTGAGGGTTGAACTCGCTACCTTAGCATCAGCACACTTGATGTTTAAGAGCGACAGCGCTATCAACTCTGCCACATTGACCTGCAAACTAATGATGTTGTCAATGTATTCTCACATATTTCATGGACACCTGTCGTCAGCTTGTACTAAAACCACTGACTAATAGAATAGTGAGTCGACAAATGTAGAAGAAACTCAAGTAGCTTGAAAACACACTAGACAGTAGAAAGATGTAACATTTTAAGAACACTGAACGAACTCAACGCCCTTACGTTGTCCTATTCTTGTCCTCAACAGTAACTACAGCGACGTATACGGAGTTTACTATACTCGTCTTCAGGCCCTAGTACGTATCTGAGAATGGGAACATTCTGGAAAAGTCGCTGCATTTACTCCTGACTGAAGCAGGTCAACGTGGTCTGTGCAGATATAATAAGACGGTGTCACACATGGCGTAAACAGCGGATAAGATTGCTGGAAAATCAGATGAGGGAAGGGTGATAGAGAAGACAAAGGACGGCGCTAGATCATGGCATAGAAAGTTACGAGTAAATGTAACCATTGGAATAAAGTCCAGAGGATCGTCTTCACTGAATTCCTTCGGGGTCCGTCTCTTCGCAGAACGGCAAACTTCCTATCTAGAGCATTGAACAAAGCACGAACTCTGTAGCTCTAGCGATGACCCTCATGGGTCTCTGAGGGAAACTGCACTCCTGGTCTGAACTAGGATGCCCATGAACGAACCCAAGATCTTCAGAACGCGAGGCAGACGGCTTAAAGACTACGTCACGGAGATCTCTTCAAACTGTTATATCATGGGAATGTGTCAGCAAATGGGCTAGTACATTCTGGTTGACCATCCTGAGATAGGGGACGAGAGACACTCCGACGAAGTAACGGCATAACCACGTCGTCACGGAGATCCCCTCAACCTTAATGTAATGGGGAAAGTGTCAGCAAAAGAGCTAGTACATTCTGGTTGGTCTCCTTTAGTTAGTCGACAGATCATCCTCATTGCACATCGAACCATTCAGTCCATAAGTGCTCGGATCCCTTCCATAGCCAATCCCGCAGCGTGTAGCGGCTAACGACACCAGTACTGTGCTGGTTTATTAATCTTCTTTGGCTTCCTGCATAGTGTTCTTGTTTGGCCACACCTCTGTTAACTTGCTGTTCTCGCAGACTGACCATGGATGTAGATTCACAGTCATCACTTGGTTCTCTCAACAGTCTTACTTCTTGTAGAGTAGTGGTTCTCAACTGGTTTGGGAATCCCTCCCACCCACCCCCACCCCCGGAGGGAATTTTAGGGTTTCTAGTGGGGAGTTAAGATTATTTCAAGATCGCATTAATACAAGAACCGATTACTTGATATTGTTTTTCCCTCCATACTTTACAGTTCTGTACTTCTCGGCCTCCTGAAATTCGTTTTATAACGTAAGTAGACCAGCAAATCACGTTTTATGTAGACGTCTAGACTTGTTCTAGTATGTGTTATTAAATTTAGCTTTCATTTGTACGTATACTGTGTAAGGAGCGGAGGAATTTATAGGGAGTAAATACGACAGGGGGTGTTGGGTGGGGGGGGGGGGCGTGACATTATGAACATATGGTGAAGGGGTGCATGGGCCAAAAAAGGTTGGGAACCGATGTCGATACAGGACTAGAGACACTAGGGTGTGGGGCAAACACTGGTCTCTGGAACCTAGCTTCCACCAGAAACGTTGGCTCCTTTACAAAGTAAAGAAAACTTGTTGTATCATCATGTGCCATGCCGATAAGCGTGGGCGGTCATGTTTCACAATCTCACTCGATCACCAGAGTCGTAGATCAGCTCTGTGTTCTTATCCCGACCATGCCATGCGGTTAAGTCATCCATATATTTACGTCTCTGTCTTCCCCTTGTTTGTTTGTTTTTTTCCTTCAATCTTATCAGTTGTCACCAAGTCCTCTAGTTTATTTCTTGTCATAATGTGTCCAAAAAATGCTTGAGTGTTTACGTTTAAATTCTCTAATCAGTTTACGGTGTTCGTTTCCCCCTTGTAGGACTTGTTAATTGTTTTTATGTCTGTCCATTGTATTCTTTGCATTTTCCTCAGAAACCACATTTCCACTGCATTAGATGCTTTTCAGCTTGTCTGCTCATTGTCCACGCTTCACATCCATACAAAAGCACAGGTTCTATGTTGTACTTCAACACTCTTTTTCTCGTTGCAATTAACATCTGTTTATTAGTCAGTATGTTTTTCATCTTGCAAAAGGCTACCTTTGCCTTTAGCAATTCTTGTTCTAATCTAATCTCAATTCTAATCTCTTCAAGGCGCCTCCCATCAGATGTTATGACTGTTCTGAGATAGTTATACCGATTCACTTGTTTAAGAATATTCCCATTTATTCTTATATTACATTGTGGTATTTCTTTCTTCTCAGAGGCGACCACAATCTTTGCCTTCTTACAATTTAATTCTTTCTAA
>OY992889.1:17112219-17114719 GCA_963921405.1 Cepaea hortensis
CTCTCTTGCCCTCCCCCTCTCTCCCTCTCTCTCTCCCTCTCTTGATCTCTCTCTTGCCCTCCCCCTCTCTCGCTCTCACCCTCTCTCACTCTCTCTCCCTCTCTCTCCCCCTCTCTCCCTCCCTCTCTCTCTTCCTCTCCCCCTCTCTCTCCCTTTCTCTCTATCTCTCTCCCTCTCTCTCTCTCTCCCTCTCCCTCTCTCTCTCCCCCTCTCTCTTCTCCCTCTCTCTCCCCCTCTCTCTCTCCCCCTCTCTCCCCCCTTTCGCTCTCTCTCTCACTCTCTCTCTCCCTCTCTCTCTCCTCTTACATCTGGCTTCTCTGTGCATACCTTCTTCACGTGCATTGCCAGTAGTTGGATCTTACACAACCCCAACAACTCGAGCACTGGGCGAGGGGCTCCTGAAACGCGATGTATGACTAGCAACCATACTGACTATTTCGTAGGTTACAAAATACCCCATGTGGTAGGTCGCAGGCACTTTTCCTCTCTCTGTCTCTCTCTGTCTCTCTCTGTCTGTCTCTCTCTCTCTCTCTCGCTCTCCTCTCTCTCTCTCTCTCTCTCTCTCTCTCTCTCTCTTCTTGCATAGACTGTACATATGTTCACATACACTAGCATTTTGTCTGTTGAAGTGTGTCTGTGTGTGTGCGCGTGTTCATGCGCACCGGTCCACCCGGACCAGCGGCACAATGGGGTCGTGGTCGATTTTGCTCGCCTCCTGCCCTGCCCCCTTCTTTCTATGTGCTCGCTGGGCCGTGGCATCCGGCGATGTGTGGATACACCCGAGATTTCCGTGGTCATTTGCAGATCCGTACGTGAGGTGAGTATGCAGTTTTTTCTCTATAAATAGTTTTTCTATTAAACATTTTCTTCGACTAACATTCTTTTCAATTAACATTTTTTTCAATTCTCATTTTCTCTTCATTGCTTCCATTTTTCCATGCATTTGTTCCTCTCGTCCTGTCATCACCTTCTAATGTAGTCACAAGAGTTCTCCTTGACTGTATGTTGTGTTTGTGAATGTGTTTGTTTGCTGATGAAGGCTAACCGCCGCAACGTTCTGTATGTGTCGTAACTCTGTTATGTAAAGCTGCACTACTTTGTGTCATTTTATATTGTGTAAGTGATATGCAATATTAAAACCAAAGTGCGGCTGGCGTGACACTGAGTTCATTACCCAACGAGTGTGGGT
The DNA here is from genome assembly GCA_963921405.1 of Cepaea hortensis. NCBI lineage: Eukaryota > Metazoa > Mollusca > Gastropoda > Stylommatophora > Helicidae > Cepaea > Cepaea hortensis. Next base: position 17,113,409 of record OY992889.1, read on the forward strand.
CTATACAAACATGGAGATAGCACCATATACCCGATACGTTTCAAGGGATGTAACAGGATCTTTTCATCATCATCATCATCATCATCATCGTCGTCATCATCATGTAGCAGGTTCTTTGTAGAACGTCGCTCTCATCCAGGCCCGCCAAAACAACCATTTCGATCAGCGTGTATCCTGTATAGACGATCAGGTTATATCCTTATAGACGATCAGGTTATATCGTGTATAGACGATCAGGTTATATCCTGCATAGACGATCAGGTTATATCCTGTATAGACGATCAGGTTATATCCTTATAGACGATCAGGTTATATCCTGTATAGACGATCAGGTTATATCCTTATAGACGATCAGGTTATATCGTGTATAGACGATCAGGTTATATCCTGCATAGACGATCTGGTTATATCCTGTATAGACGATCAGGTTATATCCTTATAGACGATCAGGTTATATCCTGTATAGACGATCAGCATACATCCTGTAAAGACGAAGCGAACATCCTTGATTCGGACTTTGCGGATGAAACTTAGTCTCCCACGGGTATCAAAATGAGCCAAGCATACTGATTAGAACGAGGTTGTGTTACTTACAAATATGAGTGTTCTGGAACCAGTCAATATGAAATGGGGTTGCTGATGGAAATGCAACATCAAACGACATAATAATCTACTCAAAATGATCATATAGACAATAGCTGAGGGTGAAAGAGTTAGAGGATGCCAAAGATATAAACAGACAGGTAGCATCAAGATATGGTGGACATACAGAATGGCAGAATGTACAACATAACATTAAAATATGTCAGGATACAGGCTAGCACAATGTACAACACAACATTAAAATATGTCAGGATACAGGCTAGCACAATGTACAATATTAAAATATGTCAGGATACAGGCTAGCAGAATGTACAACACAACATTAAAATATTTCAGGATACATGCTAACAGAATGTACAACACAACATTAAAATATGTCAGGATACAGGCAAGCACAATGTACAACACAACATTAAAATATGTCAGGATACAGGCTAGCACAATGTACAACACAACATTAAAATATGTCAGGATACAGGCTAGCACAATATACAACACAACATTAAAATATGTCAGGATACAGGCTAGCACAATGTACAACACAACATTAAAATATGTCAGGATACAGGCTAGCACAATGTACAACACAACAATAAAATATGTCAGGATACAGGCTAGCACAATGTACAACACAATATCAAGATATGGTCAGGATACAGCCAACCAGATTATACAACGAAGGATCAGGACAACTGCTGTGGATCCATT
>OY992889.1:17122219-17124719 GCA_963921405.1 Cepaea hortensis
GAATTGACAAAATGTTAATTGAAAAGAATGTTAGTCGAAGAAAATGTTTAATAGAAAAACTGTTTCTAGAGAAGAAAAAAACTGTATACTCACCTCACGTACGGACCTGTGAATGTCTACGGAAAACTCGGGTGTATTAGTATAACGGTGCTGGATGTTACGGTACAGTGAGCACATAGAAAGAAGGGGGCGGGGTAGGAGGCGTGTAAAATTGACCACGACCCCATTGTGTTGTTGGTCTGGGTGGACTGGTGTGCAGGAACACGTGTACTTACATAGACACACTTCAACAGACAAAATGCTAGTGTATGTGGACATGCAAGAAGAGAGAGAGAGAGAGAGGGAGAGAGAGGGAGAGAGAGAGAGAGAGGAGAGCGAGAGAGAGACAGACAGAGAGAGACAGAGAGAGACAAAGAGAGGAAAAGTGCCTGCGACCTACCACATGGGGTATATTGTAACCTACGAAATAGTCAGTGTTTTCTAAACCACGTTTTCACTTCACATTCAACTTCGGCGTCATTCGCGAAATGTCTCCCGTCAAGGTAGGTTTTCATTGGACATAGCCCCTAGCGATTTCCCGTAAAGTCTATAGTTCGGTAGAAAACGTCACGAGGGCGAGTCAATAAGTAAGTCACACAGTTCTGTGGGATAGTGGGTAAATGAAAACCGGGCACGCAGATTTATGCAGCCGGTTTGGGAAGACTGATAAAACGATGGGATAAGTGCATCAATGTTGGTGGAAATTATGTTGAGAAATAAAGGGACAATGTATGCATAAAAATAAATTGGTTTCAAGTTGTTATCGCAGTTAGTTATATTCCTACAGCCATGTGTGACTTACTTATTAACTTACCCATCGTAATATATTGGGAACATTCTTACACACGTGAATCAGAATCAATATAACTATCTCGAAACAGTCATAACATCTGATGGGAGGTGTCTTGAAGAGATTAGAGCAAGAATCGCTTTGGCAAAGGTAGTCTATTGCAAGATGGAAAACAGACTGACGAATAAAAAATGTCAATTGAAAGGAGTAAAAGAGTATTGACGTGCTGCATCAAACCTGTACTTTTGTGTGGAGATGAAACGTGGACAATGAGCAGACAAGCTGAAAAACATCTAATGGCTGTGGAAATGTGGTTTCTGAGGAAATGCAAAGAATACCATGGACAGACAGAGAAGCTAATGTCCTACAATAAGCAAATGAAACCTGTAAACTGATTAGAGAAACTATACATAGACAGACTTCTTTTTTTTCTTGTTTGGTACGTTATCAGAAGAAATAAACTAGAGAACTTGGTGACAACTTCTCAAAATTGAACGGAAGATAAGAAGGGAGAGACATAGAAATAAATACCTGGATGGCTTGGCCACGTTGTATGGTCTAGACAAGAACACTGAGCTGATCCACGACTCTGGTGATCGAGTGAGATGGCCAAACATGCCCACACAGGCTTATCGGCATGGCACATCATGATGATGAACATTGCTATCAGTCTCCATAGTCGAAATTTCACAACTTGACAAAGTGTCTATGAAGTCATTTTCAGAAACACAGAAGTAACAACGCCACCGTTTCTTTCACCAGAGGTGTCCTGTACATTATTGCTCAGGTGATTGGAGGCATTGTCGGCGCCGGAATTCTCTACGGCCTCGTTCCTAGCGGGTCGAGAAGTCATATGGGGGTTAACGACATTACCCAAAGCGGTTGCCAAGCCCAAGGTAAGAGCTGTTTGTTGTTCCAGAGACATGTAACATTCATCAACATTATCATGTGCTTTGAATATGCTACAGAAAACGGTTAGTTAGTTAGTTGGTTGCTTGCTTGCTTGCTTGGTTAGTTAGTTGGTTGGTTAGTTGGTTGGTTGGTTGGTTGGTTGGTTGGATGGTTGGTTGGTTTGTTGGTTGGTTGGTTATTAGTCAGGTCTTAGTCAGATATGACTGAACTACCATCTAACAGTAGACGGTACTGCCTGCGTTATGTTATCCCCGAACGTTGGGCGGCGCTCACAAAGCCCGACACTCCACATTGTGCCAACGGTTTTAGGCGGAGGAACCCAATTGGGAGGGTAGAAGCTTTACCCTAGTGCGATGAAATGCAACCTAAAGACTAAATGTCATGGCTTGACAGACCAAGCCCTAGGCAGTTTCTGCGGCGTGTCTTGTTCCAGAGGTATTGGTGTTATCTTTCCTCTGGAGTAAATTAGACAGGCCGAGAGAGAGAGAGAGAGAGAGAGAGAGAGAGAGAGAGAGAGAGAGAGAGAGAGAGAGAGAGAGAGATCATGTTGTGTGGGCAACACATTGTCTCTCTTAATTCAGTCCAGGCTTTGTGCTATGGTGAGGTATATCTCCATTGTTCAAGCTATCGTCTGCCAAGAGGCAAGAAGCCAGGCATGGTTAGTTAGTTAGTTAGTTAGTTAGTTAGTTAGTTTCTTGGTTGGTTGGTTGGTTTCTTGGTTGGTTGGTTGGTTAGATGGTCGGTTGGTTGGTTAGTTAG
>OY992889.1:17127219-17254719 GCA_963921405.1 Cepaea hortensis
GTACCCGGGTTGTTTGCACCTGGTGTGACTGTACCCTTGCTGTTGTTTGCATCTGGTGTGACTGTACCCTTGCTGTTGTTTGCATCTGGTGTGACTGTACCCTTGCTGTTGTTTGCACCTGGTGTGACTGTACCCTTGCTGTTGTTTACACCTGGTGTGACTGTACCCTTGCTGTTGTTTGCACCTGATGTGACTGTACCCTTGCTGTTGTTTGCACCTGGTGTGACTGTACCCTTGCTGTTGTTTGCACCTGGTGTCACTGTACCCGGGTTGTTTGCACCTGGTGTCACTGTACCCGGGTTGTTTGCACCTGGTGTGACTGTACCCTTGCTGTTGTTTGCATCTGGTGTGACTGTACCCTTGCTGTTGTTTGCATCTGGTGTGACTGTACCCTTGCTGTTGTTTGCACCTGGTGTGACTGTACCCTTGCTGTTGTTTACACCTGGTGTGACTGTACCCTTGCTGTTGTTTGCAGAGAGAGAGAGAGAGAGAGAGAGAGAGAGAGAGAGAGAGCATCACTATTTTTACGTCACATACATTTTATGTACACATTTTTCTCCATGTTTAACATTTTTATGAGACTGCTCATGACAAGTGTCAGTGTATATGTGTGAGTAAAGTGTGAGAGTTTCTTCATACTAGTTTCAATACTATCGTGAGACATTTTGTATGTGTCTAGATGTGAGGAAGTGTGAGTGTATGTGGAGGATATGTGTGAGTGTGGGGATATGTGTGGGTAGTGGGTGTGTGGGTGGGGGGTGTGTGGGTGGGGGTATGCGTTTGGATGGGTTGGGGTGTGTTGGTTTTGGTGGGTAGTGGTATTTGTGGGTGTTGGTGGGATGTGTGGATGGATGTGTGGGGGTGAAAGTAGGGGTGTTGGAATGGGTGTGGGGGATGTGTGTATGGGTGGAGGATATGTGTATGGGACGGATGAAGGGGATGTGTGTTTATGTGGGTGGAGATGTGTGGACGGTTTGAGGAAGTATGTGTAGGAGGCGGGGTTGTGTGGGTAGGGGATTGTGTTGGGTGGATTGGGGATGCAAGGGTGGGTGGGGAGAAGTGTATGGTGTGTGGGTTTGAGATATTTGTGCGGTGTGTTGGTGGGGGATGTGTGAATGATGTGTGGGTGGAGGGTATGTTTGTGGAGGTATGGGTGGAGGATAGTGTGTGGTGTGGGGGATGTGTGTGATGGGTGCGGGGAATGTGCGTATGAATGGGGTATATGTATGGGTGAGTAGGGGATTGTGGTGGTTGGGGGAAGTATGTGGGGGAGTGTTGGTGGGAGATGTGTGTGTTTGGATGGGGAATGTGTGGGTGGGGGTGTGTGAGTGAGTGGCTTAGGGATGTGTAAGTGGGTGAGGGAGTTGTATGTGTCGGGGTGGGATGTGTGAGTGGGTGGAGGATGTGTGTGGGGTAGGGGTATTGTGATCGAGAGATGTTTGGTTGGGGGGGGGGTGTGGGTGCGTAGTGGAGAATGTATGCGTGAGTGAGTGTGTGTTGGTGGACGGGTAGGGAATGCGTGTGTGGGTGGGGAGAGGTGTGTGGTGTGTTGGTTGGGGATATTGTGTGGGTGAGGTATGTGTGTGTGGGTGGGGGATTTTTGTGTTTTGTTTTGTTTTTGTGTTGTGTAAGTGGGGGTATGTGGGGTGGATGGGTAAGGGTATGGGTGTGGGTGGGAATATTGTGTGGTATCTGGGTGGGGGATATGTGTGTGGTGTGTAAGTGGGGATGTGTTGGTGAGGGATATGTGTGTGTGTGGTGCGTGGGTTGGGAATAGTGCATGATAGGAGGTGTATGTGATGTGCGGGTGGGGGATTGTGTGGTGGGGGATTAGGTTAAGGCATGTGTGGGTGGGTGGAAGTTGTATGTGTGGGTGGTGGGGTGTGTGTTAGTGGATTGGGGATGTATGGGTGGTTAGAGAGATGTGTGTGTGTGGGGTGGGGGTAGGGACATGTCAGTTGGTGGGGATGTGTGTGTATGGTTTGGGAATGTGTGAGTGGATGTGCGATGTGTGGGTTGGTGGGGGATTGTGTGCATGGGTGGGGAATATGTTGTCGATGGAGATGTGGCTGGGGGATGGGTGGTTTGAGGTGTGGGTGGGGAGAGGATGTGTGGGGTAGTATGTGTATGTGGATGGGCGTAGGATGTGTGGGTTGGTGGGGGAATGTTTGTGGGTGGCGAGTGTGTTTTGGTTGGGGGATCAGGTGAGGGCAGTGTGTGTGGGTGGGGGATGTGCGGGAGGTGGATGGATCGGTTGGTGGGGTATGTATGTGTCCCTTGGTGTTCGTGTGTGTCGGTAGGTGGGGGTGTGTATGTGTCCCTTGGTGCGCGTGTGTGTGGGTAGGTGGGGGTGTTGTGTGGGTGGGGTGATGTATGGATAGGTGGGAGATGGGCTTCATAACATGGTAATTAGCCTTGTTTATGTTTACAACATTCATTTCACAATGTTTATTTTATCTTCCTATGTAAATGTATAATGCTCTTGATGAACGAAAGACGAGTGATTGGAAGGGCCGAATGTAAGACGGGCCTGCGCGCCCAATTTGTGACCCTAATAAAGTTGATTTGATTTGATTTGATTTTTTGCACCTGGTGTCACTGTACCCGGGTTGTTTGCACCTGGTGTGACTGTACCCTTGCTGTTGTTTGCACCTGGTGTGACTGTACCCTTGCTGTTGTTTACACCTGGTGTGACTGTACCCTTGCTGTTGTTTTCACCTGGTGTGACTGTACCCTTGCTGTTGTTTGCACCTGGTGTGACTGTACCCTTGCTGTTGTTTGCATCTGGTGTGACTGTACCCGGGTTGTTTACATCTGGTGTGACTGTACCCTTGCTGTTGTTTGCACCTGGTGTGACTGTACCCTTGCTGTTGTTTACACCTGGTGTGACTGTACCCTTGCTGTTGTTTACACCTGGTGTGACTGTACCCTTGCTGTTGTTTTCACCTGGTGTGACTGTACCCTTGCTGTTGTTTGCACCTGGTGTGACTATACCCTTGCTGTTGTTTGCATCTGGTGTGACTGTACCTGGGTTGTTTACATCTGGTGTGACTGTACCCTTGCTGTTGTTTACACCTGGTGTGACTGTACCCTTTCTGTTGTTTACACCTGGTGTCACTGTACCCGGGTTGTTTGCACCTGGTGTGACTGTACCCTTGCTGTTGTTTACACCTGGTGTGACTGTACCCTTGCTGTTGTTTGCACCTGGTGTCACTGTACCCGGGTTGTTTGCACCTGGTGTCACTGTACCCGGGTTGTTTGCACCTGGTGTGACTGTACCCTTGCTGTTGTTTGCATCTGGTGTGACTGTACCCTTGCTGTTGTTTGCATCTGGTGTGACTGTACCCTTGCTGTTGTTTGCACCTGGTGTGACTGTACCCTTGCTGTTGTTTACACCTGGTGTGACTGTACCCTTGCTGTTGTTTGCACCTGGTGTCACTGTACCCGGGTTGTTTGCACCTGGTGTGACTGTACCCTTGCTGTTGTTTGCACCTGGTGTGACTGTACCCTTGCTGTTGTTTACACCTGGTGTGACTGTACCCTTGCTGTTGTTTTCACCTGGTGTGACTGTACCCTTGCTGTTGTTTGCACCTGGTGTGACTGTACCCTTGCTGTTGTTTGCATCTGGTGTGACTGTACCCGGGTTGTTTACATCTGGTGTGACTGTACCCTTGCTGTTGTTTGCACCTGGTGTGACTGTACCCTTGCTGTTGTTTACACCTGGTGTGACTGTACCCTTGCTGTTGTTTACACCTGGTGTGACTGTACCCTTGCTGTTGTTTACACCTGGTGTGACTGTACCCTTGCTGTTGTTTGAACCTGGTGTGACTATACCCTTGCTGTTGTTTGCATCTGGTGTGACTGTACCTGGGTTGTTTACATCTGGTGTGACTGTACCCTTGCTGTTGTTTACACCTGGTGTGACTGTACCCTTTCTGTTGTTTACACCTGGTGTCACTGTACCCGGGTTGTTTGCACCTGGTGTGACTGTACCCTTGCTGTTGTTTACACCTGGTGTGACTGTACCCTTGCTGTTGTTTGCACCTGGTGTGACTGTACCCTTGCTGTCGTTTACACCTGGTGTGACTGTACCCTTGCTGTTGTTTGAACCTGGTGTCACTGTACCCGGGTTGTTTGCACCTGGTGTGACTGTACCCTTGCTGTTGTTTGCACCTGGTGTGACTGTACCCTTGCTGTTGTTTGCACCTGGTGTGACTGTACCCTTGCTGTTGTTTGCACCTGGTGTGACTGTACCCGGGTTGTTTGCACCTGGTGTGACTGTACCCTTGCTGTTGTTTGCATCTGGTGTGACTGTACCCTTGCTGTTGTTTACACCTGGTGTGACTGTACCCTTGCTGTTGTTTACACCTGGTGTGACTGTACCCTTGCTGTTGTTTGCACCTGGTGTGACTGTACCCTTGCTGTTGTTTACACCTGGTGTGACTGTACCCTTGCTGTTGTTTGCACCTGGTGTGACTGTACCCTTGCTGTTGTTTACACCTGGTGTGACTGTACCCTTGCTGTTGTTTGCACCTGGTGTGACTGTACCCTTGCTGTTGTTTGCACCTGGTGTGACTGTACCCTTGCTGTTGTTTGCACCTGGTGTCACTGTACCCGGGTTGTTTGCACCTGGTGTCACTGTACCCGGGTTGTTTGCACCTGGTGTGACTGTACCCTTGCTGTTGTTTGCATCTGGTGTGACTGTACCCTTGCTGTTGTTTGCATCTGGTGTGACTGTACCCTTGCTGTTGTTTGCACCTGGTGTGACTGTACCCTTGCTGTTGTTTACACCTGGTGTGACTGTACCCTTGCTGTTGTTTGCACCTGGTGTCACTGTACCCGGGTTGTTTGCACCTGGTGTGACTGTACCCTTGCTGTTGTTTGCACCTGGTGTGACTGTACCCTTGCTGTTGTTTACACCTGGTGTGACTGTACCCTTGCTGTTGTTTTCACCTGGTGTGACTGTACCCTTGCTGTTGTTTGCACCTGGTGTGACTGTACCCTTGCTGTTGTTTGCATCTGGTGTGACTGTACCCGGGTTGTTTACATCTGGTGTGACTGTACCCTTGCTGTTGTTTGCACCTGGTGTGACTGTACCCTTGCTGTTGTTTACACCTGGTGTGACTGTACCCTTGCTGTTGTTTACACCTGGTGTGACTGTACCCTTGCTGTTGTTTTCACCTGGTGTGACTGTACCCTTGCCGTTGTTTGCACCTGGTGTGACTATACCCTTGCTGTTGTTTGCATCTGGTGTGACTGTACCTGGGTTGTTTACATCTGGTGTGACTGTACCCTTGCTGTTGTTTACACCTGGTGTGACTGTACCCTTTCTGTTGTTTACACCTGGTGTCACTGTACCCGGGTTGTTTGCACCTGGTGTGACTGTACCCTTGCTGTTGTTTACACCTGGTGTGACTGTACCCTTGCTGTTGTTTGCACCTGGTGTGACTGTACCCTTGCTGTTGTTTACACCTGGTGTGACTGTACCCTTGCTGTTTTTTGAACCTGGTGTCACTGTACCCGGGTTGTTTGCACCTGGTGTGACTGTACCCTTGCTGTTGTTTGCACCTGGTGTTACTGTACCCTTGCTGTTGTTTGCACCTGGTGTGACTGTACCCTTGCTGTTGTTTGCACCTGGTGTGACTGTACCCGGGTTGTTTGCACCTGGTGTGACTGTACCCTTGCTGTTGTTTGCATCTGGTGTGACTGTACCCTTGCTGTTGTTTACACCTGGTGTGACTGTACCCTTGCTGTTGTTTACACCTGGTGTGACTGTACCCTTGCTGTTGTTTGCACCTGGTGTGACTGTACCCTTGCTGTTGTTTACACCTGGTGTGACTGTACCCTTGCTGTTGTTTGCACCTGGTGTGACTGTACCCTTGCTGTTGTTTACACCTGGTGTGACTGTACCCTTGCTGTTGTTTGCACCTGGTGTCACTGTACCCGGGTTGTTTGCACCTGGTGTGACTGTACCCTTGCTGTTGTTTGCATCTGGTGTGACTGTACCCTTGCTGTTGTTTGCATCTGGTGTGACTGTACCCTTGCTGTTGTTTACACCTGGTGTGACTGTACCCTTGCTGTTGTTTACACCTGGTGTGACTGTACACTTGCTGTTGTTTGCACCTGGTGTGACTGTACCCTTGCTGTTGTTTGCACCTGGTGTGACTGTACCCGGGTTGTTTGCACCTGGTGTGACTGTACCCTTGCTGTTGTTTGCACCTGGTGTGACTGTACCCTTGCTGTTGTTTACACCTGGTGTGACTGTTCCCTTGCTGTTGTTTGCACCTGGTGTGACTGTACCCTTGCTGTTGTTTGCATCTGGTGTGACTGTACCCTTGCTGTTGTTTACACCTGGTGTGACTGTACCCTTGCTGTTGTTTGCACCTGGTGTGACTGTACCCTTGCTGTTGTTTGCATCTGGTGTGACTGTACCCTTGCTGTTGTTTACACCTGGTGTGACTGTACCCTTGCTGTTGTTTACACCTGGTGTGACTGTACCCTTGCTGTTGTTTGCACCTGGTGTGACTGTACCCTTGCTGTTGTTTACACCTGGTGTGACTGTACCCTTGCTGTTGATTGCACCTGGTGTGACTGTACCCTTACTGTTGTTTACACCTGGTGTGACTGTACCCTTGCTGTTGTTTGCACCTGGTGTCACTGTACCCGGGTTGTTTGCACCTGGTGTGACTGTACCCTTGCTGTTGTTTACACCTGGTGTGACTGTACCCTTGCTGTTGTTTACACCTGGTGTGACTGTACCCTTGCTGTTGTTTGCATCTGGTGTGACTGTACCCTTGCTGTTGTTTGCATCTGGTGTGACTGTACCCTTGCTGTTGTTTACACCTGGTGTGACTGTACCCTTGCTGTTGTTTACACCTGGTGTGACTGTACACTTGCTGTTGTTTGCACCTGGTGTGACTGTACCCTTGCTGTTGTTTGCACCTGGTGTGACTGTACGCGGGTTGTTTGCACCTGGTGTGACTGTACCCTTGCTGTTGTTTGCACCTGGTGTGACTGTACCCTTGCTGTTGTTTACACCTGGTGTGACTGTACCCTTGCTGTTGTTTGCACCTGGTGTGACTGTACCCTTGCTGTTGTTTGCATCTGGTGTGACTGTACCCTTGCTGTTGTTTACACCTGGTGTGACTGTACCCTTGCTGTTGTTTGCACCTGGTGTGACTGTACCCTTGCTGTTGTTTGCACCTGGTGTGACTGTACCCTTGCTGTTGTTTGCACCTGGTGTGACTGTACCGTTGCTGTTGTTTACACCTGGTGTGACTGTACCCTTGCTGTTGTTTGCACCTGGTGTCACTGTACCCGGGTTGTTTGCACCTGGTGTGACTGTACCCTTGCTGTTGTTTGCACCTGGTGTGACTGTACCCTTGCTGTTGTTTAGACCTGGTGTGACTGTACCCTTGCTGTTGTTTGCACCTGGTGTCACTGTACCCGTGTTGTTTGCACTTGGTGTGACTGTACCCTTGCTGTTGTTTGCATCTGGTGTGACTGTACCCTTGCTGTTGTTTACACCTGGTGTGACTGTACCCTTGCTGTTGTTTACACCTGATGTGACTGTACCCTTGCTGTTGTTTGCACCTGGTGTGACTGTACCCTTGCTGTTGTTTGCACCTGGTGTGACTGTACCCTTGCTGTTGTTTGCACCTGGTGTGACTGTACCCTTGCTGTTGTTTGCACCTGGTGTGACTGTACCCTTGCTGTTGTTTGCACCTGGTGTGACTGTACCCTTGCTGTTGTTTACACCTGGTGTGACTGTACCCTTGCTGTTGTTTGCACCTGGTGTGACTGTACCCTTGCTGTTGTTTGCACCTGGTGTGACTGTACCCTTGCTGTTGTTTGCACCTGGTGTGACTGTACCCTTGCTGTTGTTTGCATCTGGTGTGACAGTACCCTTGCTGTTGTTTGCATCTGGTGTGACTTTACCCTTGCTGTTGTTTACACCTGGTGTGACTGTACCCTTGCTGTTGTTTGCACCTGGTGTGACTGTACCCTTGCTGTTGTTTGCACCTGGTGTGACTGTACCCTTGCTGTTGTTTGCACCTGGTGTAACTGTACCCTTGCTGTTGTTTACACCTGGTGTGACTGTACCCTTGCTGTTGTTTGCACCTGGTGTCACTGTACCCGGGTTGTTTGCACCTGGTGTGACTGTACCCTTGCTGTTGTTTGCACCTGGTGTGACTGTACTCTTGCTGTTGTTTGCACCTGGTGTGACTGTACCCGGGTTGTTTGCACCTGGTGTGACTGTACCCTTGCTGTTGTTTGCACCTGGTGTGACTGTACCCTTGCTGTTGTTTGCACCTGGTGTGACTGTACCCGGGTTGTTTGCACCTGGTGTGACTGTACCCTTGCTGTTGTTTGCACCTGGTGTGACTGTACCCTTGCTGTTGTTTGCACCTGGTGTGACTGTACCCGGGTTGTTTGCACCTGGTGTGACTGTACCCTTGCTGTTGTTTGCACCTGGTGTGACTGTACCCTTGCTGTTGTTTGCACCTGGTGTCACTGTACCCGGGTTGTTTGCACCTGGTGTGACTGTAACCTTGCTGTTGCTTGCATCTGGTGTGACTGTACCCTTGCTGTTGTTTACACCTGGTGTCACTGTACCCTTGCTGTTGTTTGCACCTGGTGTGACTGTACCCTTGCTGTTGTTTGCACCTGGTGTGACTGTACCCTTGCTGTTGTTTACACCTGGTGTGACTGTACCCGGGTTGTTTACACCTGGTGTGACTGTACCCTTGCTGTTGTTTGCACCTGGTGTGACTGTACCCTTGCTGTTGTTTGCATCTGGTGTGACTGTACCCGGGTTGTTTGCACCTGGTGTGACTGTACCCTTGCTGTTGTTTGCATCTGGTGTGACTGTACCCGGGTTGTTTGCACCTGGTGTGACTGTACCCTTGCTGTTGTTTTCATCTGGTGTGACTGTACCATTGCTGTTGTTTGCACCTGGTGTGACTGTACCCTTGCTGTTGTTTGCACCTGGTGTGACTGTACCCTTGCTGTTGTTTGCACCTGGTGTCACTGTACCCTTGCTGTTGTTTGCACCTGGTGTGACTGTACCCGGGTTGTTTGTACCTGGCGTGACTGTACCCGGGCTGGTTGTATATTCCAGAGTAGAACAGCTCCCAATGACCAAGGCGGCAAAGATCAGTTGTAGTATGCAGACTACGGCTGTCATAATCACACTGGTTGTTAGTCCATGACTTTCACGCTATGATCTTCTTCTACACGAGGATATTGTTCAACAGAAAGATGTCTACAGACAATACCTGCTGCTGGTTCAATACACACATTACTGCATAAGGCAAACCAGATAGTTCAGCAACCGACCACCTGCCATTTTTCTAAGCACGCAGTTCAAAACACAAACCCCCCGCGGAGAGACGAAAATTCATTCCACATGACATCCACAAAGTTACGTACTTTGTATCTAACAGTGTTGTGCTCTTTATGCTATATGTGTGGAACAACCCCCCCCCCCTCCCCCCCCCTCCCCTTTTCCTTTTCCTCTCCCCACTATAATTGCGTAATGATATATGTGAATCAGAAGAAAAATACCTACAAAGTCGGAGTGCATTCACCTGATGATGAAGGATAGTAGTAATAGGTAAAGCTAATCTATACGCAAAAAATAAGTAGTAGCACTTGTAATGGACTACGCTGGAGCTCAAAGCTAGCCAACAAAAACAATTCATTGTTTCTTCTTCTGCGTTCATCTGGAGTTTTTTGTTTCTTCCGGACGTGATTGCGTTGTGCCTGTTTACAGCAGAGCCGTGTTCTTGCTCCGTTAGGCCGACACATCCGACTTCTGCGGGCATTTGTTGACCGGGTTAACCTTCCCGGGGCAATTCATGGTTTGAACCTAATGGGATAGATTATTTACACACACACACACACACACACACACACACACACACACACACACACACACACACACACACACATGTATATACTTTGAACTTCCGATGACATTGAACTTGTAATTATCCTCAAACGTTTCCCAAACCGTAAGCTTCCCATAACCTCTGACCCTTTTAACTTCAAATTTTGCTACACCTTAATCTGTGATGTAATGAGCTTCTTCGAAAACCATGAACTGTATTTAACACAATTGTTCTAACTATTTTCCAGGATTTGGAGTGGAGCTGATAATTACCTTTGTCTATGTACTGACCGTGTTTGCGTGCCAAGACGATAGGCGGTCAGATATCAAAGGGTCAAATCCCTTGACCATAGGCCTGGCCGCAGTCGTCTGCCACCTGGTTGCTGTAAGTCAGTTTAGCTCTATGTTGTTATTGTTGTCATAACCGACTAGAGAAATTTGACGTAGAACGGTCAAAATGTTTTAGGCACGTTATGAAAAGGCACAAATTGGTCAACTTGGCGAAAACTGGCAAGATTGAGGGGAAAAGAACAAGGAGAAGACAGGGAAATAAATATCTAGATGGCTTAGCCACATGGCATGGTCAAGACAAGAACACAGAGCTGATTCTGGACTCTGGTGATCGCGTGAGATGGCGAGACATGACCGCTTACGCTTATCGGCATGGCACACGATGATGATGGTGCCATTGTTGACTCTGAATGCAATGTGATTTCACTAAGTCAGTTATCAGTATTTTGTCATTGATATCTCTATTTACAGTTTCCTTAAATCAGTACAGGTATATTTTGTCTTGTTAATCTACAACCAGCCGGCTTCGTGGCTTAGAGGTTATGACTTTTCTCCGTAATCTCGTATACTCTCGTAGGTAACGTGATGACGGTTCAAATCAGCAGTGATTAGAATCGCATCGGTAACTTACGGGGTATGTGAGCCGGCCGCTCAGAAAGCAATGGCAAACTACTGAGCGTAATCTTGCCAAGAGATCAACATACAGCTGAAAGATGCTGGTGTTGACAGCTAAGTCCTGTAAAAAGGATATGCTAAAAAAAAAAAAAAAAAAAAATCTACAACCATGGTCAGATTGCGAGAACAGCAAATTAAAAGAGTTGTGGCCAAACAAGAACACTACGCAGGAAGCCAAAGAAGATTGATAAACCAGCACAGAACTGGTGTCGTTAGCCGCTACACGCTGCGGGATTTGCTGAGGAGGGGATCCGAGCACTTATGGACTGAATGGTTCGATGTGCAATGAGGATGATCTGTCGACTAACTAACTAACTAACTAACTAACTAACTTTTCATTGTTAATTTGATTGCAATTTAAACAACAACAAAAACTTTCATTACAGTCTATACCACCGTGCGGTGCAGGACAGGGAAAGGAGAGGGGAGGTGGGAGAGGGGAGGTGGGAGAGGGGAGGTAGGAGGGGGGAGGTGGGAGAGGGAAGGTGGGAGAGGGGAGGTGGGAGAGGGGAGATGGGAGAGGGGAGGTAGGAGAGGGGAGGGGGGTGGGGAGGGGAGGTGGGAGAGGGGAGAGGGGAGGTGGGAGAGTGGAGGTGGGAGAGGGGAGGTGGGAGAGGGGAGGTGGGAGAGGGTTTAGCCCAAGGAAATAAGGCCGCCTGGCTAGTCTAGTCACCGCTGTGCACGTCAGGATATTTTCCCCCCAACAGGAAAAAAATATCCATAACCTTACCTAGGATTCGAACCCGGGTCTCTCGAATAGAGCCCTTTATTTTAATCACTGGGCCAGCATTCCCTTCATTGATCCTTAAATCAGCACAGTTGTATTGTATTACTGTCACCTCTGATTGCAGTATATTGGACAAAGTGACCCACAAAAGTAAGGGAACCCATAAACAGTTTATTAAATCCTATAATGGTCAAGCAAGTTTCTTGAAATTTGGTGAACGTAAACTTCAGTCTGTGTACAATCATTTCCAGAAGTTTCAGTTACCTCGGTCGCTTTGTTATCTTCTTTCAAAAATATGCTCCTAATGGCCTCTGCAGCGTTGGATGCACACTCGCTCCCCTGAAATCGCTCTCTCAGCCAGGATAGAGAGTCATTTGATGTGTGTGTGCCCCCCCCCCCCTTGATACCACTGTTGATATCGATTCAATCCTCTGCATCGTCCCAGTGATGCCCAGAATTTTCTCAATTATTCAAACATTTGTTTGTGTATATTCCATTGTTACAGTCAGTTTATTGTGTCTTTATGCCAGGTTCCATTTACTCGTGCTGGCATGAATCCAGCCCGCAGTTTCGGCCCGGCTGTCATCACCTCATCCTGGAGCAATCACTGGGTGAGTACCAGACTGTTACGTGTTGTTGTAAACACCATCTGTCTGAAATTACACAATGAATCATAGTCTGCAATCATATAATTGTTTATTATCTGTGTAACAGGAGGGAGAAAAGGGAGGAGCTGTGGTGTGCGTGTGTGTGTGTGTGTGTGAACTGAACACAGAGAAGAGAGAGAGAGAGAGAGAGAGAGAGAGAGAGAGAGAGAGAGAGAGAGAGAGAAGGGGGGTGGGGGTAATGAATGTTGTTGTTCGTTGTGCCGTGCCGTGGCTAAACGCCTTCCTCCTGGTTATAACATAAACAGAGAGTGAGAGAGGGGCAGAATGAGAAGAGAAGCGATAATGGTTTGTAGAGATTGTGAGAGAGGATAAGTAAGTATAGAGAGGGGGGGGGGGGGATAATGGGTTCTTTCTGTGCGGGGATGGCCACTAATGATATAACCGCCCTAAAAGATTTTCAATCCGTGGTATCTTTTGCTGCTCATATTCCTTGTTATCTCCAACACCATCTTCTAAATTGTTCTGTTTTCATACTGTCTGACCGTCTGCCTGGCGAAGTTGTTATGCCGCCTGCCTTGCACTCCAAGGTTGTGGGTTCGATTACGGTTCGAACCGTTGTTCGGTTCACGAGTGACATACTCTCGGGGGCTTCTCGGGATCGTCGCTGGAGCGACGGAGTTTGTGCTTTGTGCAATTCTTTTAGCAGGCCGCCTCGTAGAAAGAGACCGAGACATACGGGAAATAACCCGGTGCATTGAAGTCGATTCTCTTGTCTTTTACAATCCTCATATTGCCCTTTTACTATTCATATTAACGGGAAGCTGTGGTAGTGCAGTGGCTAACACTCTTGCCTGTTGGTGTTCGAATCTCCATGACGTTGGAAATGTTAGACTGACCAGACTAAAAGTGAAATGTTGTAAGAATGTCCAGACTAAAACTTAAATGTTATTAGAATGACCAGATTGAAACTGACATGTTGTAAGAATGTCCAGACTAAAACTGAAATGTTGTCATAATGACCAGACTAACTCTCAAATGTTGTTAGATTGACCAGGCTAAAACTTAAATGTTGTTAGAATGGTCAGACTAAAACTTAAATCTTGTTAGAATGACCAGATTGAAAATGAAATGTTGTTAGAATGACCAGACTAAAACTTAAATGTTGTTAGATTGACCAGGCTAAAACTGAAATGTTGTTAGAATGACCAAACTAAAACTGAAATGTTGTTAGAATGATCAGTGCTAAAACTGAAATGTTGTTAGATTCAACTGACTAAAACTTAAATCTTGTTAGAATGTCCAGACTAAATCTGAAATGTTGTTAGTTTGACCAGACAAAAACTGAAATGTTGTTACAATGATCAGGCTAAAACCTAAATCTTGTTAAAATGACCAGCTTGAAAATGAAATGTTGTTAGAATGACCAGACTAAAACTAAAATGTTGTTAGATTGACCAGACTAAAACTGAAATGTTGTTAGAATGACCAGACTAAAACTGAAATGTTGTTAGAATGATCAGACTAAAACTTAAATCTTGTTAAACTGACAAGCTTGAAAATGAAATGTTGTTAGAATGACCAGACTAAAACTAAAATGTTGTTAGAATGTCCAGACTAAAACTGAAATGTTGTTAGATTGAACTGACTAAAACTGAAATGTTATTAGGTTGACCTGACTAAAACTTAAATGTTGTTAGAATGATCAGACTAAAACTGAAATGTTGTTAGAATTATCAGACTAAAACTGAAATGTTGTTAGAATGGTCAGACTAAAACTGAAATGTTGTTAGAATGATCAGACTAAAACTGAAATGTTGTTTGATTGAACTGACTAAAACTGAAATGTTGTTAGAATGTCCAGACTAAATCTGAAATGTTGTTAGTTTGACCAGACAAAAACTGAAATGTTGTTACAATGATCAGGCTATAACCTAAATCTTGTTAAAATGACCAGCTTGAAAATGAAATGTTGTTAGAATGACCAGACTAAAAATGAAATGTTGTTAGAATGACCAGACTAAAACTGAAATGTTGATAGAATGATCAAACTAAAACTGAAATGTTGTTAGAATGACCAAACTAGAACTTAAATGGTCTAAGACTGAACATTAGCCAGTGTGATATTGACCACATCAAGCATCTAGTATCAATTGGTCTATACTAATAATCCAGGTCAGGTCTTAGTCAGATATGACTGAGCTACCGTATTACAGTAGACGGTACTACCTGGTTTCTGTTAGCGCCGAACGTTGGGCGGCGCTTACCAAACCCGACACCCCACATTGTGCCAACGGCTTCGGGCGGAAGAGCGCAATTGGGAGGGTACAAGCCTTACCCTGGTGCGAGGAAATGCAAGCTAAAGACAAAATTGTCATGGCAGGGCAGACCAGGCCCTAAGCCTTGGTTGGCGACTGGTCTAGGATCGAAGCTCCGACAGGCGGACAGTTAGAGCATTGCTTTGCTGATCCGGCAGCTTCTGCAGCTTGTCTTGTTCCAGATGTAGGGGTGTTACCTTTCCTCTGGAGTGAACTAGGCAGGCCGAGAGAGGGATCATGCTGCATGGGCAACACATGATCTCTATATTTTAGCCCAGGCTTTGTGCTATGGAGAGGCAATAACTCCATCCCTGGTCTTAACTGGTCTCGGAATCAAAGCGAGAGGCAACTGTTACAGGTTATAAGTCCTTGTCAGTTGGCGTAGACATGGGGCGCCACGCGTTGCCTCTGACGGTGGGAGACACCTCTAGGTGTCACTGATCAGCTACCGCCCGCCTCAAGCTGGGCAACCCCCAGCCAATTGGGTGCTGATCCGCCACAGCCTGCCTGCTTTAATGGGTGCTTGGGGCTAGGACAAAATCTGAATCGCAGGCTGTAAAACCAATGCACCAGGTACAAACAAAAATAAAAATAGAAACCTCAAGCTACGGCTTGCAACCTGGAACGTGAGAACCATGTGTCCAGGATTTTCCACTGACTTGACCAATATTGACGATGTGAGAAAAACGGCTGTGATTGATGCCGAACTCAATCGTCTTAACATTGATATTGCTGGCCTGCAGGAGACTCGCCTCGATGAGGAAGGGTCACTCAGGGAAAACAACTACACCTTTTTCTGGAAGGGTAGAGGGCAGGCAGAAAAAAAGGCAACACGGTGTGGGCTTTGCAGTGAACAATTCGCTACTGGGAATGATTGAAATTCCAGCAGGAGGAAATGAAAGACTATTGTCCCTGCGCTTGGCAACCTCTTGTGGGTTTGCCACCATTATTACTGCATATGCACCGACACTCGATTCCTCTGATGATGTGAAGGATTTGTTCTATGAGGAGTTAGACTCCGTGATCAAGGCAGTTCCAAAATCTGACTACATTTATATGCTCGGTGATTTCAATGCTCGTGTGGGCAAGGATTCGAGTTCATGGCCAGTGTGCCTTGGAAAATACAACATCGGTCGCATGAATGAAAATGGGCAAAGGCTGCTGGAGCATTGCACCAGTAATGACCTATGTATTACAAACTCTTTTTTTAAAACAAAAGAGATGCATAAGGTCACATGGAAACATCCAAGATCCGGCCATTGGCACCAGCTGGACTTCATCATCACACGGAGACAACATCTGAACCATATATCATTAACTCGTAGTTACCACAGTGCTGACTGTGATACGGATCATTCTTTGGTTGTTGCAAGGGTTAGACTGAGACCAAAGAGAATATACACAGCTAAACATAAATCTAGCCCCAGGATTAATATTATTAACACTCATGATCCTGAAAAGTGCTTTCAGTTTCAACAGCAACTTGAAGACGCTTTCACTGATACACCAGAAAATTGTACAGTAAATGAAAAGTGGGGTCAAATTAAGGAAACTCTTTATAAAACTGCCGTAGGGGTTTACGGCACTGTGGATCATAAGAAGCAGGACTGGTTTGCGGCCAACAGCGAGACTCTGCAGCCAGTGATTGATAAGAAGAAGAAAGTTCTCTTAAGAAACAAGGAAAGACCAACGCGTAACACTCTGAGTGAGCTAAGGCAAGCTAGGAAGGATGTGCAAAAGGCTGCCAGGCAGTGTGCAAATGATTATTGGATCAAGTTATGTGAGTCCATTCAAATCGCAAGTGATAAGGGAGACATAAGAAGCATGTATGAAGGAATACAGAAAGCCTGTGGTCCAGTGATCAAAAGAAGTGCACCATTGAAAACCTTGACTGGAGAAATCATCACTGACAAGAAACGGCAGATGGACAGATGGGTAGAGCACTATTTGGAGCTTTACTCAAGTGAGACCAAACTAGCGGATGATGCCCTCAACGCCATAGAGGCTCTACCAACTCTTGACCACCTGGACACACTTCCCACCATAACAGAAGTTAAGTGTGCTATAAATGAACTTGCATCTGGCAAGGCTCCAGGTAAGGATGGGATTCCAATAGAGGTTATCAGGAGTGGGCAAGACACACTCACTATACAGATCCACCAGCTAATAGAGCTATGCTGGCGTGAAGGACAAGTCCCACAGGATTTCAAAGATTCAAGCATCATAACACTGTACAAGAACAAGGGCGATCGGAGCGACTGCAACAACTATAGGGGTATCTCACTTCTGTGTATTGTTGGAAAAGTATTTGCCAGAATTGTTCTGCGCAGACTTCAAGTCCTAGGAGATCAAGTCTACCCCGAATCACAGTGTGGCTTTCGACAGAACCGGTCTACCACTGATATGATATTCTCATTGCGACAAATGCAAGAAAAATGCCGTGAACAGAATCAACCACTGTTTATTGCCTTCATCGACCTCACAAAGGCATTTGATTTGGTCAGTCGTGAGGGTCTGTTCAAGGCACTAAAGAAGATTGGCTGCTCACCAACTCTTCTGTCCATTGTGGAATCGTTCCACACAGGCATGAAGGGTATAATCAAGTTTGATGGTGCAACTTCTGAAGAATTTGAAATCAAGAGTGGAGTTAAGCAAGGTTGTGTACTAGTTCCCACCCTCTTTGGAATATACTTTTCACTTCTACTGAAATATGCATTTCGTGATCAGGATGGTGGTATATACATTCACTCACGCTCAGATGGCGGCCTCTACAATGCTCAGAGATTGAAGGCTAAGACCAAAATTAGGAGGGTACTGATCAGAGAGTTGCTTTTTGCAGATGATGCTGCAGTTACGACCCACTCTGAGGAAGAATTGCAATGTCTACTATCTGCATTCTCCAATGCTTGTTCTGAATTTGGTTTAACAATTAGCAAAAAGAAGACACAGATTATGTCACAAGGTGCACATGGGGTACCATCAATCTTTATTGACGACGCCGAACTAGAGATAGTAGACCATTTTACATATCTAGGATCAGTGGTAAATAGCAAATTATCCCTAGATCAGGAAATCAACATCCGGATTGGTAAGGCAGCAACAACAATGAACAGGTTAAGAAAAAGAGTCTGGGAGAACAGGAAGCTTACTGCCAAAACAAAAGTCCTTGTCTATCAAGCCTGTGTCCTTAGTACTCTTCTCTATGGCAGTGAAACCTGGACAACTTACTCACACCAAGAGAACAATTTAAACAGCTTTCATATGCGGTGTCTGCGAAGAATTCTTGGTATTAAGTGGCAAGACAAAATCACAAATACTGAAGTATTGGAAAGATCAGGTTGTGTGACAGTTTATTCCATGCTCAGTCTTCGTAGACTTAGATGGATAGGACATCTTAGGAGGATGGATGATGGTAGAATACCAAAGGATATCTTTTTTGGTGAATTACAGACGGGTAAGAGATCTCAGGGTCGGCCTCTACTACGCTACAAAGATGTGTGTAAGCGGGACATGATTGATGCAGGTATTGATAATGCACATTGGGAGCAAGTCGCCGCTGAACGTGTTGCATGGAGGGCAAATATCAGAAATGGAATAAAGTCAAAGGAGAAAATTATTGCAGAAAAGTCACACACCAAGCGTTTGAGACGTAAGATGGTGCTTGATGGTGGAAATGACCACGTGTTCAGATGCACCCACTGTGAACGGACATTTACAGCGCAAATTGGCCTTATCAGTCACACTCGCTACCGCCATAGGTAAAAGTTATTATGCCTTTTTAAAGCACAAACTATCATCTGTCAAGACGGCAAGGTGCCAATGGAATACTAATAATGAGCATAGCACCTTATATCTAGTACGCCTCATGGCATGGACACGAATCTTATACTTTTTAACATTTATATACGCGCACATGTTCCCCGCCTACAAGAAATAACTCGGGGGAAAAGATTAACTCAGCACCTTATCAGTTTTGTTTTTATGAAACAGTATAAGCTTTTTCTCGCGTTTTCCCGCAATGTCAACAAATATTCACATTCACGGTTGTGTGGGAATAAAAGATATGCTTTGTCTTGCTCACAAGTCAACAATAAACACGTTGTTATCATGTGAGGTGTGTGTGTGTGTGTGTGTGGGGGGGGGGGGATTGTGTGTGTTAGTGTGTGTATGTGTGTGTGGAGGGGGGGTGGAGGTTGTTGGCTGTGATAATATTTAGTAATAAGCTAACATCCCAAGCTTTATACTTTCTAGTGGATTATAGCACTGTTGCATGAGATAATAGAAATATGGTGATAAGTAGTAGATTGCGTTATTCAATAGCACCGTTTATGGTGGAATGGTGGTAGACAGCGTCATTCGCTAGTAGTAAATATGGCGGAGTGATGGTGCATTGCGTCATGCGATTGTACTATATATGGTTGAGTTGTGGTAGATTGCGTCATTCGATAGCACTATATATCGCGGAATGTTGGTAGATTGCGTCATGCATTAGTACTATATATGGTGCAGTGGTTGTAGATTGCGTCATTCGCTAGCACTTAATATGATGCAATGGTGGTAGATTGCTTCATTCGATAGTACTATATATGGTGGAATGTTGGTAGATTGCGTCATGCGATTGTACTATATATGGTTGAGTGGTGGTAGATTGCGTCATTCGATAGCACTATGTATCGCGGAATGTTGGTAGATTGCGTCATGCAATAGTACTATATATGGTACAGTGGTGGTAGATTAGTGGTGTGGTGATAGATTACGTTATTGGCTTGTACTTATATATAGCCGAGTGGTAGTTGATTGTGTTATTCGCTGATGCTTGGTACTGTAGGACATTCTTGGCAGACACTAAAAACGATAAAGGAGAGAAAAGTTGAGGACAACGTAACTATAAAACGTTAAAGATGTGCATACAGAGGCAACAATAAATACAGGGTTGGTATACAGCAAATGGACAAATGTCATATGGACACCGTTAGGGAAAAGAAAACAGGGAAGACCAAGGGAGATCCTCCGTAGAACTATCATCAGAGAGGGCTCATTCAACAGCCAAACAGACATCCAAGATCTACAAGAGGTGACAGAAACCGCCAGACATGGAGAGCCATGACTTCTGACCTGCGGGCCGCTTTGGGCTCAAGAGGAAAGACTAATACAGCAAAGACGCATTTCTAACGAAGGCTACGGTGAGAATGTTTTGCAGATTGACTACATGAAACTTTCACTGCTGAGACTACACTAGATGGTGTTGATGAAGACGACGATGACGATAATGATAAGTAAAAGCCTGCAACGCAAAGTGTTGTTTTACATAAGTTATGTTTTAAGATTCTTCTGACATCTATATTTATTACCCAAAACAACACTTATCCTTCTCACATCTATGTTTGTTATCCAAAACAACACTTATCCTTCTCACATATAGATTTATTATCCAAAGCAACACTTATCCTTCTCACATCTATATTTATTATCCAAACAACACTTATTCGGAGGTCAGCGTAGCAGAATAGACAAGAGCAGCCATTCTTAAACATCCGGTGTGCTTATGCCGAGGTAGCGGGTTCATCCCCTACACCGGACAGCTGGACTAAAATATTGACTTCTCGTCCTTGACTTGGGGACGTAAAACTACAAGTACCTCTGAAGTCGGAGTGGGTTGGCCTGTTGGCGTGGGACACTGGTAATAGGGAAAGCTAACCCACAAGCAATAATAGTCCAGTGCTACTGGAAATAGTAACACATGTATAGACTACGGTTGAGTTGAAAGAGTACGAACGTTAAATAAAACTTATTCTTCTCTCATCTATATTTATTATTCAACACAACACTTATCATTCTCTCAAAAATATTTATTAATGAAAGCAACACTTGTTAGGGCCTGCAACAATAAAATGCTACATCAAACATAACATCGTACAAGAAAGAACAGCACACACAAACATTCGCCATACATAATTTACCACCACGACAAAATACGCTAGCGACAAAATTAGGCGTTTCCCGTTTATTCCGACGTTTGAAGCAGGCATGTGTAAATACTTTTTCTAACTCACCGAATTCTGCTCAAAGTTGCTGAAATAGGAAACGCGGAACGTGTCAAAGAAAGAGCCGTTTTCAGCAGGCCAGGCGTTGAGTGGTGGTCAAAAACGGTGACGATAAGTGAGCTACAAATAAATACGGTTTGAGTATCTGGTTATCTAAGTACTGGGGTCTGACGAAATTTGTCAACGCGGCATCTAGTGGGCAAAGAGTTGTGTTTTATCTTGGAGTTCCGCTATTAAGGCAGCTGCCTGAAGATTGTAGGAGTTCAGGCAGTTAACGGTTTGAAAAAAAAAATTAGGTGGTATCCGTCTGAAGTTCCTTCCTTCCATCTTAACATTGAAAGGCGATTCATTTTCTTGCCGTTTAATTTAGTTTGCCGACTCTTGCGGAGTGGTTACGGACGTAATTCGTAATCTCGCATACCACTTTCGTAACACAGCTGCAGGGAAATTTGGCAGCAGACCACCTTGCGTTTGTTTTCATATAATGGTATGAGTGCCGGTTGTTCAGAAAGCAATGACAAACTGTTGAACTTAAACTTGTCAAGAAATCAGAAACAGCCAAAAATGCTGGGGTTGACTGCGGCGTCCTGTAAAGGATATGTTAAGTAACAACTTTGCCGTATTTTAGATAAGTGTATGTGACGACGGGTATAGTGTATCTATTATTATATATCTCTCAATTTCTTTCTCTCATCCTCTCTCTCCCTCCCTCTCGCTCTCTCACCCTATGCGTTTGTGTTCTCTCATGAAGTACATCTCGCTTTATCTCCACATGTCCCTGTTTCTCTGTATATCTCTTTTTTTGTAACTCTCTTTCTCTATCTTCATCACTCTCGCCCTCTTTCTCTCTGTCTCTGTGTATCTCCCGCTGACTATCTCTATGTCTGTCTGCCCACCTTTTTTGCCTGTCTCTCTGCTTATTTCTCTTTCTATCTCTCTGTCTGTCTGTCGCTGACTCTCTCTCTCTCTCTCTCTCTCTCTCTCTCTCTCTCTCTCTCTCTCTCTCTCTCTCTATCTATCTATCTAGGTGTCTAACTCTTGCTCTCTTCTCCTCCCCGCTCTCTTCCCTCCCCCTTTTTTCACGCCCCACCCCCTCCCTTCCCCAATCGCTCTGGCTCAATCTCCATGACAACCTAACGATAAAATGAGCCACAAATAAAATAAATACGGTTTGAGCATCTGATTACCGAAGTACATGGGTCTGACGGAATTTGTCAACGCGGCATCTAGTTGGGGAGAGCTTTGTTTTATCTTGGGAGTTCCGCTATTAAGACAGCTGCCTGAAGATTGTAGGAGTTCAGGCAGTTAACGTTTTGAAAAGCGTTTGTGGTATCTGTGTGTAGTTCCTTCCTTCCATCTTACGTTTGCCGAGGCCATCCATTTTCTTGCCGTTTGCCTTATTTTAGATAAATATGTGCGGTGCTGGGAAATATCTATCTATCTATCTATCTATCTATCTATCTATCTATCTATCTATCTATCTATCTATCTATCTATCTATCTATCTATCTATCTATCTATCTATCTATCGATCTATCTATCGATCTATCGATCTATGTATGTATGTATGTATGTATGTATGTATGTATGTATGTATGTATGTATGTATGTATGTATCTATCTATCTATCTATCTATCTATCTATCTATCTATCGATCTATCGATCGATCTATCTATATATCTATCTATCTATCTATCTATCTATTTGTCTATCTGTCTGTCTGTCTGTCCATCTGTCCGTCCGTCCGTCCGTTTGTCTGTCTGTCTGTCTGTCTGTCTGTCTGTCTGCTCGCCCGCCCGCCCGCCCGTCCGTCCGTCCGTCTGTCTCTCTCTGTCTGTCTGTCTGTCTGTTTGTGTCTATCTATCTATATCTATATCTCTCCCTCTCTCTCTCTCTCTCTCTCTCTCTCTCTCCATCTCTCTTAATCTCTCTTAATCTCTCTTAATTTCGCTCCCCCTCTCTCCCATCTCTACCTATGCGTGTGTCTTCTCTCTTTATGTATATCTCTCTTTATCTCCACATGTTTTCTCTTCTCTGTATATCTAGAGAGAGACAGTACTATATCTATAATGTCTGAATGTCTATCTCTATATGAATCTCACTTCTGTAACTGTCAGTCTGTCTCTGTTTTCTATGTCGCTAATTGTCTGTCTCTGCATATCTCTTCACGACACTCTATCTCTCCGCCTCTCTCTATCTTTTTATCTTTCTGCTTCGCGCTCTCTCTCTCTCTCTCTCTCTCTCTCTCTCTCTCTCTCTCTCTCTCTCTCTCTCTCTCTCTCTTCTTTCTTTCTCGCTCTCTGTGTCTTACTCCCTCTCTCTCTTTTTGTATCTCGCGAGCTATCTCTTGCTGTCAATCTGTTACTGTCTATAAATGTATGTCCATATCTCTGTCTGTCTCTGTCTATATGTGTCTGCATTTCTGTATCTCTTGCTGTCTACATTATCTGTCTGTCTTCCTGTCTATCGCTTTCTATCTCTATGTCTAACTCTCGTTGCCTGTCTGTCTATCTCTCTCTCTCTCTCTCTCTCTCTCTCTCTCTCTCTCTCTCTCTCTCTCTCTCTCTCTCCCTCCTTCATCTCTCGGTCTCAGTCTCCATGCCATGCTGGCATATGATGCTATATTTTCATGATCTAATTATGCAGTCATGAACCAACACACAATAAATGACGCAATCACTCCAGCCAGCCCACCCCACCTCCTAGAACACCATCACTTACCACATGTATAACACTGGGTCGATCCTCCATACAAGCCCTCACAATAAAATCCCCACCTCGACATAAAACTAAACTCACATCCACCACGCTTCAAGCGAATGCACTAACCACTGTATCACCGGCACTTCTATTTCTGCATCAACCCCAAAACCAAATACAAACATGGATGCTATTAATGTCAAGGACAAGAACGTAGCTAGGTCAGGTGAGTTACATATATAGTGCACTTGCATACCAGTACAGTGGTCTGTCGTTCGAACCCTCATCATCATCAAGCATAATCAAGCGTCATGCCGGTAAGCCTGGACGATTATGATTCGCCATTTATAACGATCAACAAAGTTTCTGATCACCATTGTGTTCTTGTTCCTATTAGGAAAAGACATCTAGATGTTTATCGCCTTGTCTTGCTATTGCTCGTTTGCCATCTAATGTGCTAGTTGTCACTATTTTCCAGTTTACATCTTATGGTGGGGGAAGGGGTGGGTGGGGGCAGTGGATTAGGGATCACGGTGTGCGCCCGTGGCTCAGGGCGATCAGGTTCATGGCATGATGTTGGCGGTATGGATTTCTACACAATAACCCATCCTGGGATATGTCTGGTCTACTCGGACAAGGGCGGAAAACTCAAAGTACCAGTGTGTGTTTGTGTTTGTGTATATGTATGTGTATGTGTGTGTGTGTGTGTGTGTGTGTGTGTGCGTCTCTGTTTATGTGTCTGTTCGTGTGTATGAGGGTGTATGTGTATATGTGTCTATGTCTGTGTGTGTGTACGTTTGTGTGTATGTGTATGTCGGTGGGTATGTGCGTGTGTGTGTGTGTGTGTGTGTGTGTGTGTGTGTGTGTGTTGGGAAAGTTAACAATTCTTCCATAGCTGGAAATGGAAAAGAGCAGGCTGAGTAGACTGCATGATGTTTGCTAGTTCACACACACACACACACACACACACACACACACCACACACACATACACAATTACACTAACGCGCATACACACGCACTCAAATTCACACACTCATTCATATATACACATAAACACATACGCGCGCACACACACACTCACACATACACACACTCACACATACACACACTCACACACAGAGGCAATGAATCAAACAGCTGACATCTAGAATGTACGCCCCTTGTTTGTTCACACGGAGCCCCACGTAATCGCTCACTCCGTGAGTAGATGCCGGCCAGATTACTCACGGACAACTCCACAACAAACGTTGCTCAACGGGTTGCAGTCGGTGCACCCTAGCTATGAATGTGTGTCAGTGGGGCGGCTGTCACGTGATGGTCACATGATCTGTTGCAGCCACTGCCTGGAGATTAGCTCTTCCACTGGAGGTCAGCGTGGCCGAATGGATAAAAGGGCTCGTTCTTTAACTTCCGGTGTGCTGATGCCGAGGTTCTCCGGTTACTGCCACTCCACAAGCGCCTACCTTTTAATAAGGCCAGACTAATTCACAAAATCCTATTTCAAAATGCTCCAAGCTACCTTTGGCCATTGTTTAAATATAACGCAAGACAAGCGAACGACTAAATATACTTCATGTCCCTAAACATAGGATAGACTTATATAAAACAAGCTTGGCATACTCTGCCGCTCGGTTGTGGAACAATCTTCCACAAGAAATCAAAGACACCACCAATCATTATACATACATTCGCAACCTGTTTGAACACTACCTTAGTACAGACTACATTCCCCCATAAACAATAACACAAAAAGACAATAATGGTAACTTATCTCAAACAACAATTAGCCAAAAAACATTCCCTTATGTATGGCACGTTACACCCTCCGTAGGTATTTATAATGCCCATGTTAAACACTGCCTCAGTGAGTCATTTGTTATTGATTATTTTTCATGCGTTTTAATGCTATTGTTCTTTTGTTGTCAAAATTTGCTTCATAAGTGATGTTGAATGAAAGAATGTATGAGAGGAAATAGAGAAGAAGGGCAGAATGTCAGACGGGCCTGCGTGCCCAATTCTTAACCCTTTGAAAATAAAGACTTTCGTTCGTTCGTTCGTTCGTACTTGGTTCAACCCCTACACCGGTCAGTTGGACTAAAATGTTGTCTTCTCGTCCTTGACTTGAAGATGTCAATTACAAGTACCTCTGAAGTCGCTGTGGGTTTGCATGAAGGTGGGGGACACTGGTAATAAAGAAAGCTAATCCACACAGAATAAAATCAGTCCAATGCACTAGAAGTTATAGCACGTGTATGGACTTCGTTTGAGTATGAGCTGGTAGTTTAGTGAGCAATGGCTAAGTACTGGAAGTAAACTTGCATAGAATATCACAAACAGCCAATAAATATGGGGGTTGAGTGTGATGTCCTGTAAACGACAAGCATCTAACTTTAAAATGACACTCTCTAACACTACTACAATATTGGCCCACTGCTTCCACCACTCGTCAATGGATTTTGGAAATGATCTTGATACGTCGGTGGTGTGTATGCGATACGGCCCAGCCTTACCCACGAATGCAGACAAGCTCAAGGTGCTGCACGTTAGACCATATCTCCGAGTGGAGACTCAGTGCGTGAAACCCTGGGCACAGTTAAGGCCCTGATCAGAGGAAAATCATGGATGGTTCAGGCAGAGGACACAACCAGAGAAGTGTCATGTTTGAAAATATTTGGAGAGGAAAGGAGTGGGACAGAATGCCAGTGGAAATGTCGGAACTGTGTAAGGTCATAATAACATTGCATCAGGAAT
The DNA here is from genome assembly GCA_963921405.1 of Cepaea hortensis. Taxonomy (NCBI): domain Eukaryota; kingdom Metazoa; phylum Mollusca; class Gastropoda; order Stylommatophora; family Helicidae; genus Cepaea; species Cepaea hortensis. The sequence continues at coordinate 17,153,226 of OY992889.1, forward strand.
GCAGAATTGGCTGGCAGGCTGCACCGAATTAGAGGTACAACAATTGATTCACGACAATTCGCGACCAGGCGATATAATCTCTATGCTGGAAGGTAAAAAGAGTACATGGAAGCTCATGGTGAAGGTTGGCGGACAGTGTTTGGTGCAGGGGAGGAGAGCCTGGCATACGATACAACAGCATCTAGTCAGAAAATGGAGAAGGAGGGGGTGACAGTGGCGTTCTGTTGGCTACAGGACAGACAGCACATGCAAGTCGTGATTGTAACGGACTCACAAAGTGTCATGAGAAAGGTGAAGACAGACATGCTTCGGTTCTATTTAATAATGAGAAATAGACAGCATCTGTTGGAATTTTTTTCCCAGGGCATTCTGGTGTGGTGGGAAACGAGCGGGTGGACAGATTGGGTGGGTATCCACCGTCACATCCTCCTCCTCCTCCTCTCTTCCTCCTCATCCTCCTCTTCCTCCTCCTCCTCCTCCTTCTTCTTCTTCTTCTTCTTCTTCTTCTTCTTCTTCTTCTTCTTCTTCTTCTTCTTCTTCTTCTTCTTCTTCTTCTTCTTCTTCTTCTTCTTCTTCTTCTTCTTCTTTCGCTTTTTATTCCTCCTATGGGAGACATAGGCCCCCCAACCAGCTGACTTTTTCTTTACTCGCCCTATCCTTCACCAAGTCACACCTGCTGCGTCCATGACTTCGCCGTTTTTGTCAATCCTGTTTCTAATTATCTTCTCCACGCGATTTTTTTTTTTTAGACCTTCATCTATTACATGATGATATTAAAGCAAAATACATACGCAAGGAATTCCTTGTCACGCCATAATGCGTAATGTATATAGGATGCTAACTCCATTTCCTTGGACGGATCTGCATACCAAAGGCGATGTGGTCATTATACCGTGGGTTTCATTGCAACAAATCTCCTAGTGATTCGAACACGTGGCCACGAGCCGGTAGATTAGCCTGCTAACTACTGCACCATCGCCTCCCTAGGGTTGTATATCTGGGGTAGATCTAATCATAGAATGGGGAACGGTGTGCGGAAGCACGTACAGGAATGTGAGAATGCGCGTCAAGCGTTTTCAAGCTGTGTTTACGCACATGTTTTATTCAAAGTGTATGTTCTTCGGGCTGCAGGAAAAGATTAAGAATTTTCTAGAAATGATCTGGTAAGATAACGCGGCGAGGCTAAGAACTGGTCACCTCAGCTAGTGATGCCGTTGTCTGGCATACATTAAAGATATAACACTTAACACTTTGCCGGCCTTATCTGATAGAATTATGTATATCATGTGTATGATTATATGTGTGTGTGTGGTTTTTTCTTGCGCTCGCTCGCTTTGAACTCAAGCGTAGTCCATAGACGTGCTTCTGGTGTACTAGACTAAGTTCTGCCTGTGGATTAGCTTGTCCTGTTACCAGTGTACCTCTCCATCAGGCGAACCCACTGCGACTTCAGGAGTACTTGTAATTTACGTCCCCAAGTCAAGGACGAGAAGTCAACATTGTAGTCCAACTGACCGATGTAGGGATTGAACCCGTTACCTCGGGCAAAGGATAGTAACACTCGTAAAGTACCAGGCCCATTCCCATAAAAGGGTTAAAGGTGTTTCAACACAATGTATTTCTTAGTAAATGTAAACACAGATGCCACAAACAAGATATTTCACAATTTATTGCCTGGCATATTTTGCTGCATCTCGTCAGGTGCACACTTCAGAGTTGTATATCATATGAAGTGAATAAATGAATAATACTTTAGTTTGAGTATGCCATCACCACGGTAATCTTAGAGTTAAAAGTAAGACATTCTGTTTGCATAGAGTCGGCTGGAATCGCCTAATCGATATGGCTTCGATATTTTTGAGCAATCGATTAAATATGTTTTCCAAGAGAATATATATATATATATATATATATATATATATATATATATATATATATATATATATATATATATATATATATATATATATAATGATACTACACGTCTCCCTGATCTTTTAGATAGTGAGATCAGACACTTGGCCATCTCGGATAAGGGCCACAAAGAGGGTGATTTTTTTTTATTTTTTTTTGGAGCACAAGTTGTCGTTGTTTAAAATCTCACGGCAGTTGACATTCGCAGAGCTGCCAGCCAACCTGGCCAAATTGTTTGGAAAGAAAATCTACCCATGGGTGGAAAGATTTACATTGGATGGAATCTACGGTAGAAAATAAACCTGAAACAAATGCATGCCGAAGTCGGACATACTGACCTGTGAGGTGCATACACTTGTGTCTTTCCTCTCCTTCCTTCATCCCTTACTTACCTCCCTCTTCGTCCTCCATTCCTTCCTCCTTCCTTCTTTATTCTTACTTTTCTCCTCCTCCTCCTTTGTTCCTTCTTCTTCTTCGATATATTACCCTTTGACTTCTTTCCTTCCTCTTCCTTTTATTCTACATGTTTTTGTTTTGTTTTTCTTCTTCTTCTTCTTCTACTTCTTTTTCTTCTTCTTCTTCTTCTTCTTCTTCTTCTTCTTCTTCTTCTTCTTCTTCTTCTTCTTCTTCTTCTTTTTTTTTTCTTCCACTTCTTCCTTGCTTCATTATTTTCCCCTGAATTTCCCTCATCCTTCCTTCCACTCGTCCTTTTACCCCTCCCTTCTTCATTTCGTCCTTCTTTCATTCAATGTTTCCTTCCTTCCCTTGTTTTATTCCTTTTTTTTTCATTTTGTTTTCTTCCCCCTCCTACATGTTTCTTTCCGCTCCTTTCTTCTTTCCATCTTCTTTCCTACGGGCCCAGAATCACACGCCCTGTGCGTGTATGGCAAGTAGTACGGTCCTTCACTGTTCACTCTACCGTATCCTCTCAGCGCGTGTCTCATCTGGTAGACGTAGAGGGGTTTTGTGCCCACAAATGACCCCAAGAGCTATGCCGACGATAGCGCATGTCGCCATGTCGGATAGATCAAGGGAAAGGAACCAGAAGGGAAAAAAAATATACCGAAACCTGCTGCCTTGTGGGGAGACAGTGAATATTCAAAGGCTGGGGAAGGAAAACCTGAAATAATGCTTATTGACGTCGGACATACTGAGCCACAGGCTGGGCGAAACTGCAAGGCACTTTATAATGTCACTTTACCGTATGTTACATAACCTCAAGATGTGTGACAACGGTCACTTACTTTACCTTTAACATGCTCCCTTGGTGGATGTTTGTGCATGATGGAGTAGAAGTGATCGGGGCACTTTGGAGTCGAATGTGTAGTGCAGAGGAACGGGTGGGTTACCACGGCTTGGGGAGAATGGTGCTACAGGGAGTGACCAGGTGATCTGGCCAACAGTCAGGCTCCGAGGAAATGCCAGACGGACGCATAATGAGTCGGCTACTGGTACCATTAGTACTGGGACATTTAGTTGGTTATTTCAGGTGATTACGAAGCACGTCCCTAGTGATGTGATGTCAGAGTTGTTGACTCAACCCAACTCAACATATTCCCCAAACCATCGCATATTTAAAAACTTAATCGTGTTTGGTAACTTTCTCTTTCTCTCTCTCTCTCTCTCTCTCTCTCTCTCTCTCTCTCTCTCTCTCTCTCTCTCTGAACTCTCTCTCTCTCTCTCCATCGTTGATGGGTGGGTGGGTGATGTGTGGGTGTGAGTGATTGATGGATGAGTACGTGAGTGGGTGGATGTGTGTGAGAGGTGAGTGTATGGGTGGGGGATGTGTGTGTGGGTGGGAAGATGTGTGTGAGCGGCGAATGTGTGTGGGTGGGGTATATGTGGGGGGTGTGTGTTTTTGGATGAGGAATGTGTTGGTGGGTGGGGGATTGTGTGTGGGGGTGAGTGTATGGGTGGCGATATGTGTAGTTAAGGGATGTGAGATTGTGGATTGGAGGTCGATGGGGGTGGGGGTTGTTGGCGAGTGGGAGGAGGATGTGTGGGAGGGTGAGTTTGTATAGGTTGAGGTGGGTGGGGGATGTGTGTGTGTGGATGCGGGATGTGTGGGTGGGGGAGATTGTGCGGGATGTGTGTGTGGATAGGTGCGGGATATGGGAGTTGGCGGGAATATGTGTGTGTGGGTGTTGGATGTGTGTTTGGCTGAGTGGTTGGGGGTGTGTGGGTAAGTGGTGGAGGATATGTGGGTGGGTGAGTGTTGGTAGGTTATGGGATGGGTGGAGGATGTGTGCGTGTGTGTGGAGAGATGTGTGAAGGTGGGGGATGTGTGAGTGGGTGATGGATGGGTGATGCATGCATGTCTGCCTGGGATTGTGTGCGGGTAGGTGGGGGATGTGTATGGAGGAATGTGTGGTGGGTGGGAGATGTGTGTGTGTGGGTGGGGAGATGGTGTATGTGGGGGTGTGTGTGGGTTGCGAGATGGGTGGATGGATGGGGGAATGCATGTGCCTGTGGGTATATGTGTGGTCGGGAGTGGATGTGTGTGTGGGGGACATGCGGATAGATAGATGGGTGGGTGGGTGGGGGATTTGTCTCATAACATGGTAACATGCATTGTTTATGTTTACAACATTCATTTGACAATGTTTTTTTCCTATGTTTTTGCACTATGCACTGATGAACGAAAGATGAGTGATTGGAAGGACCGAATGTAAGACGGGCCTGCGTGCCCAATTTGTTACGCTTTGACAATAAAGTTCGTTCGTTCGTTTGTTCGTTTGTTCTCTCTCTCTCTCTCTCTCTCTCTCTCTGTGTCTCTCTCTCTCCCTCTCTCTCTCTCTCTCTCTCTCTCTCTCTCTCTCTCTCTCTCTCTCTCTCTCTACACCCATATTGCCTTTAATACTTCTGTATATGTCACTTACGGGCTCCGTGGCTAAAGGCTTTCGAACGCGGTTCGTGAGCCGGGTACCAGGCGTTCGAAGCTCAGCTGCGACCGATTTGTGCAGCAGACCGTGTCGCGTTGTGTTATAACGTGCTGGTATGTGAGCCGGTTGTTCAGAAAGCAATGGCAGACTACTGAACGTAACACTTGTCTAGTACATCAACAGCAGCTGAAAAATGCTGGTAATGACTGCAACGTTCCGTAAGGGATACGCAACAAAATTGTTTTTTTAATATGTCACTTGGTCTGTCTATGTTTTTCTCCTGTGTATATATACATGTAACAGTTTCTCATGTACTACGAAAGTAAAGGCAAACTGCCCCATTCCAGAACAGTGCTGTTTTGTTTGCAAGCAGGCTAATAAACATAAACACTCACCCAGGCACGGCCCCGCCCCTTGCCGCTTTTCAAAGAGACATTTTTTTTTAAAATTTCTACAAGCGACGAATAGCAATGTCTTAGTACGTTCTTGCCACCGCGCCCCCGCCCAGATATTAATGTTTACGTTAATTTACGTTAAACTGGGTGGCTATTTTACGTTTACCCTTTGCATGTGCCACTTGCTGTTACCAGTGAACGGGGCTGACTGAGTGGAAGAAATGCCGGTTTTGTATGGTGTACAGTAATGTATCTATGGTGACCGTCAGCGGTTCTAAAACCATGGCAACAGTTATGTTCTTGCTAATATTCTGCCCCTCTCACCATGGGGGAATCCCAAAATCGTTAGAAAATGATGAACAGGTTTTCTGTTCTTTATTATTTGTTGTAGTTCTCTTTTTCCTTCCTCCTTCGTCATTACCTCCTTCCTTCCTTCCTTCACTCCTTCCGTTCTTCATTCCTTCCTCCTCCTCCCTTCTTACTATCCTCTTGCTTTTCTCCTCCTGACTTCCCTTTCCTTCCTTTCTTTCATTCAATCAGCCTTTCTCCCTTACTTAGTTCCTTATTCTTTCGTTCTTTTATTCTCCTTCTTTCCTCCAGTTTTTTTCCTCGCCTTCTATCATTCCTTCTTCGTTTTTTTAGTTCCACCACCGTACTTCCTCCTCCTTCCTTCCCACTCCTTCTTTCTTTTCTTCTTCCTTCTTATACTTGTCTTCCTCTTTCCTTACCTCTCATTTCTTCTTCTTCTTCTTCTTCTTCTTCTTCTTCTTCTTCTTCTTCTTCTTCTTCTTCTTCTTCTTCTTCTTCTTCTTCTTCTTCTTCTTCGTCTTCGTCTTCGTCTCCGTCTCCTTTTCCTTCTTCTTCTCCTTTTCCTTTTTTTTTTCTTCTTCTTCTTCTTCTTCTTCTTCTTCTTCTTCTTCTTCTTCTTCTTCTTCTTCTTCTTCTTCTTCTTCTTCTTCTTCTTCTTCTTCTTCTTCTTCTTCTTCTTCTTCTTCTTCTTCTCGTAGTTTCACTCGTCCCCCACCAATGTTTGTTCACTCTATATAGTACAGTTTAACCGAGGTCTTGACAGGTACACCGTAACAACCTGTGTATAAATATGTACAGCGATAACCTTGACAGACAAACTGTTATGGTTGCCAGGGATTCTAGCCATTAAGACTAGTTGGTCTTTTAGAACGAGTGACATTGGGTATGGTGTGTAATTGGACTGACTAACCTGATGATGATGATGATGATGATGATAATGATGATGATGATGATGATGATGATGATGATGATGATGATGATGATGATGATGATGATGATGATGATGATGATGATGATGATGATGAATACGACGTCGACGACAACGATGATGATGATGATAATGATGATGATGATGATGATGATGATGATGATGATGATGATGATGATGATGATGATGATGATGATGATGATGATGATGATGATGATGATGATGATGAGGATGATGATGAGGATGATGATGATCATGATGATAGATATGGCTAGGGCAGCTTTGCAACCGAGAGAAACAACAGTTAGATTTTTATTTCCTTATTTGTGCTCCCTCGCTTTGAACTCAAGCGTAGTCAATACACGCTACTTTTAGTAGCACTGGGCTGAATTTTGCATGTGGGTTAGCTTTCCCTATTACCATTGTCCATGTCATCAGGCGAACCCACTCCGACTTCTGGGGTACTTGTAATTTACATCCCAAAGTCAACAGCGAGAAGAAAACATTTATAGTCCAATTGACAGGTGCAGGGGTTAAACACCCTACCTCAGCATCAGCGCACCGGATGTGTCAGAACAAGGGTTCTTATCCACTCAGTCATGCTGACCTCTAGTTATAATCTGAAGGAGTAGACACAAGGTAGGCAGATTTTTAAAACTGTCCTGGACTCCCAGTAGAAGCTGAATGAGTAGGCACACGGTAGGCAGATGTTTAAAGCTGACATGGACTCCCAGTAGAATCTGAAGGAGTAGACATAAGGTAGGCAGATTTTAAAAACTGACATAGTCTCCCAGTAGAATGTGAAGGAGTAGACACAAGTTAGGCAGATTTTTAAAACTGACATAGTCTCCCAGTAGAATCTGAAGGAGTTGACATAAGGTAGGCAGATTTTTAAAACTGACATAGACTCCCAGTAGAATGTGAAGGAGTAGACACAAGGTAGGCAGATTTTTAAACCTGAGATAGTCTCCTAGTAGAATCTGAAGGAGTAGACACAAGTCAGGCAGATATTTAAAACTGACATTGTCAACAACTCATGTTTCAGGCATCATCGGATTACTTCTCCCACACCATACAAGAGACTTGCAGTCGTGTGCGAGGAATGAAATGGTACATTTTATTGCCGTTGGCTCTTTACAATTGCAAAACAGTCGCTATCTAATCACACATAAAGTCACAATATTCTCTATCAATAGTTTTCCTAACCCCTATAGCTATTCTCTATCTACTAGGCTACATGAAAACACATATCTATTCTATACGATGTGAACACTACAAAGTCAGTCCCCAGTCTGACTTGCTTCACTCGCGTCGCTACACGCCTCGCGGAAGGACCTTCATACGCCCTTCGGCCCTTTGCGTGCTAGATCAGTTAGCACGCTTCTATTAGCTGGCGTTGGCTTGAGTGGCGCTCGTAGCGATCACGCAGGCGTGACTCTGTCGTGACCAGTAGTGCTAACTATCTGGTCAACGCCTTCGTGTGAGGACTAGTTAATAGTCCCCCTTTTTCTATCATCTATCCTGCCCTGATCCCGGGCACTCTGATCTCTCCACTTCATCTGAGGTAGACCCCACGTCCTGGTGGTGTTCTATCATGGGGCAGTCTTTGACACACACCCACCCCTCTTGTGTTGCGTCATCAACTTTGACTCATTGGTTGTGACGCAAGAGGTTTCTACAAAAATTAGTGTGTCTAATTTTTTTGTCAAAGACTGTAGATAACCTGGCTTTGGGCTACTTAATAGACCTACTGACTAATGTCACAATGTAGCATCACTTTACTTGGCTACTGGCAATCGCCACAAACTTGTCTAGTTGGCGTGAGCCCTATTCTCAATAGTAATATTATATTCATTAGAGGTATGTCTGAACCGGACCGTTGTCTTATAAGACCTGCCCTCAAATAGTAAATTAACTCACTACCCATACAAAGTTGACTTTCTGAAGGTCAACACATGAATTGCTTCATGTCCCCCATATAATATTAAACAACCATTACACAAGCTGTGAGCGACAGGCTTTACCTATCTCGCTTCCGCGTGTAAAGTCACATTTCACTGTTAGGTTAGTGTTTCGTTGTCTATTATGTCCCCTGACCCGGAGTTATCTCCCTTTGATCTAATAAAAGTGTAAGCAATTTATATGTTTGTTTTTCTGGTTGTTTGTGTGTTTGGATGTAATTAAATGTATAATCTACACTCTAACATGTGTCTCTACCTATCATGTGTATGTAAGTTAGTTTTTCAAGTGCCATAATTCATTTAACTGTGGTCACAAACATGTGTATAATCCAGATCTGTGACTACGTTTCTGTCTTATGAGACTCAAAATACTTTCACTACGATTCTAAACTAAAATACTCAAAATACATTCATTACAACACATTTCCAACATTGAAACCAACATTTGACGGCAACAAAATTAAAAAGTCTTGCTGAGCGGCAGAAAAAATCCGCTGACTGTTCTCACTCTCTCCTGTATATCTTACATTTGTTCTCACTTTCACACTTCTGTCACACATCTTTAACATTCGCTTATGTCACACTTCTTTTAATTTCACCATTGGCACACATCTTTTATCCTCATTTCTGTCACACATCTTTCATCCTCATTTCTGTCATACTTCTTTCATCCTCATTTCTGTCACACATCTTTCATCCTCATTTTTGTCACACTTCTTTCATCCTCATTTCTGTCACACATCTTTCACCCTTACCTTTGTCACACATCTTTTACCTTCATTTCTGTCACATAACTTTCTCTCTCATTTTTGTCACGCATCTTTTACTCTCATAGTTATTTAAAAACCTTGGAGTGACACTGTACAAGTTTGGCTCAGTTTGACAGAGTTGAGCCTAATGACTGTGCATCAATCGTTGCACACGTCAAGTATTTACAACATATTTAAATGTAAGAAAAATGGGTTGATGGTTTGTACCCTGGTATTATTAACCACTCTATTCTACTGAAATATTATTCTAAATAATGACATACTAATACTAGATCTATAAATATACATTTAATGTGTTGCCTATTTTAATCTATCTGTCATATTAATCCTAAAATAAGCTTACATTACTCTTAATATTTATCTAATTTAAGAGATATAATTTACCTATGTGAAATGAAATTGATGTGAGATGAGTTATGTCTCTTTGTGAAATGGGTAATGTGAAATGTAATAAGTTATGTCCCTTTCTAAAATGGGTGATGTGAAATATAACATATTCTAACTAATGTTTTTAAATGAGACAAACTATATGATTGATATTCTTATTCTATATGGTGAAAATGATGTATCTTTAAGTGTATAATATTTCTATTATATTATGGTGTAATCTAGTCATACTACTCAATGATAATATTTGTTAAATGGATTGGTTAAGATGGAATGAAATCAAATGAAATGAAACAAAGTGAAATATAATAAACTAAATGATACTATTCCTATCTAACCTTCTTATAATTAGTTGTCATGTTTAAATTACTATCCTAATCTACTTTTAAAGCTAAATGAATATGTAAATTAATAATCTATCTAAACTAAAATGAAAAAGTATTATATTATCTAAATCTAACTATAAATTAAAATGACATAATCTATCTGTATTTTATATATCACTATATTAAAACATTATGATACATATCACATTAAGTTTATATATACATGGTATTTAAATACCTCAGGTTAGTCGTTGCCATTAATGTTCAGAAACAAACTTTCATTGGCATAATATCTATACAATTGTTCTGGGTATTTGAAATCCATTACACAGTCATATTTGCTCTATGGATATTGCACCTGTAGAGTTCGTTTGTAGACCATTGTTCTCGTGTCTGTATGTATCTAATCATCTGACACTGTTTTTCTCTGTTTAACACAACTACTTCACTGGAACATATTTGGATCTTAGAAAGTAATAAGCTGTCCTAGTTCACAAAGTGATATATTTGTTCCCAGAGTAAAGTTCTTACTTTTGATGTCTACAGACACATAGCAGGTCAATGTTTTTGGTGCTTGGTTCAGCACATAATATTCATGTATTTCTAACATATTTCACATAGAATATTTGACTGTACTAAAATAACATATATTACAATATATTCTTATGTGGAAATTTCTGGTATTGCTACATCAGATGGTCGACTAAGGGTATCAGCCAAGATGTTATCTTTCCCCTTAATATGTTCTATACTAAAGGTGTAATTTTGCAGTATTAGCGACCACCTTTATATTCGGTCATTTCGATGTACACCACTCTGCATGACCGTTATTGGGGAGTTGTCAGTCTGGACAATGAAGTGCACACCGGACAGAAATCGATGCAGCTTTCTCACCGCATAGATGACGCTTAGGGCTTCCAACTCGGATATGGAATATCTGGACTCAGTGGGTGTGATCTTACGGCTCACGTAGCAAATCGGATGGAAGATGCCCTCGTAAAATTGGCCTAGTACTGCAGCGATGGAGATCCTGCTGGAATCTGTCCTAAGATAATAAACGAGCCTCGGATTAGGCAAGCGGAGGATTGGAACATTACTAAACAAAATTTTCAATTTTGACAATGCAGAAATTAATAATGCATCTTTAACATCCAATTTTACAGAAGCTTTTAAAACATTGGAAAATACACTTGTAATCTCCGCTAAATTTGGAATAAATTTACTATAGTAATTCACTAACCCCAAAAGGCTTCTGACCTGTTTCTTGGTGGTAGGCATGGTCAGATTCATAATTTTGGTAATAATTTTCTGGTCAGTCTTTAGTTGACCTTGAGAAATGACATGACCCAAGAATTCTATTTCTTTTAGGCCCAATTCGACTTTGCTCGGTTTGACAGTGAGCCCGAAGAGTCGCAACCTATTAAAGACATGTCTCAGTTTCAGTAGATGTGTTATCCAGTCATCAGTATGGACACATATATCATCTATATAGGTCACTGTATTCGTCACTCCATGAAGTAGATCTCTAGTTAATCGTACGAAAGTGGCAGGAGCGTTTCGAAGTCCGAAAGGAAGAAAGCGCCACTCGTACAGTCCTAAAGGAGTTGAAAAAGCAGTAAGATGGATGGATTGAGACTGCATAGGGACTTGCCAATATCCCTTAGTGAGATCTAATTTAGAAAAGATTTTGGAGGTGGACATGTCAAGAATAAGATCTTCGCAGGAAGGAATTGGCTCTGCGTCGATCTTGGTGACGTTGTTGAGCTTTCGATAGTCCACGCACAGACGAATTGTAGAATCTTTCTTCTTAACTAGAACAATTGGAAAAGAGTACTCAGAGGTGGATTTCTGAATGATCCCACTAGCCTCTAAATTCAGAATTTCCTTATTAAGATTTTCCCTATAGCTTAGTGGGATTGAGTACGGCCTGCATTTAATAGGCTTAGAGTCCGTAAGCAGAATGGAGTGTTCGATTCTGTCCGTCCTACCTGGAATGTCAGAGAATATGTCTTTGTATTCCGTCACTAATTCTACTAATTGTCGTCGTTGACTGTCTGTTAGTCCCTGTTCTATATGTATGCTATCTAATGTAGCAGTCTTGTCTACAATAGGAACTGGTAGTTCCATTCCGTCGTCGTCTACCTGATTCAGTACGGTGGTGGTGCTAAGTGTGTATTCTGTATTCTCGCTAAGTGTATGCTCGTCGGATATGCCAGTCTCGCTAACTAGTGTAGTTGCGTTGTGTATGTCTGTCGTCTGATCACTTGGTGTGGGTGCACTGTGTTCGTCTGTCTCTACTTCTGTGTCTTGTCGTGAATAGTAAGGTTTCAACATGTTGACATGGAATATCTTTAAGTTTCCGTTTATTGATATTTCATAGTCAACATCTGAAATCTTACGTACCACATTGAATGGCCCTTGCCATGAAGTCAATAATAAATTTCGTTTGTCAGGAAGCAAGAGAAGTATGTCTTGATCTGGTTCAAGTTCAATTGTTCTCGCCCCTTTGTTGGCATATTGGCGGTAGATTTGACCCTCCTCTCCAAAGCTGCTTTAGCTATAATACACGATTTCATGATGTTATCTCGTGTTTCAGTCACCATTTCATAAGGTGTTTTAGGTTCGGGAATTTGAATAGAATTTGTTATTGCCTGATGATAAATGGTTAGGGGTCCACGTGGGTTAGCCCCGTACACTAATTCAAACGGTGAGAAACCCGTACTTGAATGGGGAATCTCCCGATAGGCGAACAGCACTGTTGGTAACAGTGTATCCCAATCAGCTGGGTTTTCTGCTGTTACCTTAGCCAGCATATGCTTAAGATCTCCATTAATTTTTTCTACTATACCATTGCTGGCTGGATGGTATGCTGTCGTGAAATGTTGTTTAATCCCTAACATTTTTGTAAGAGCTTGCGTTGCAGCCGATATGAATTGTGTTCCACGATCGGATAAAATGGTCCGTGGAAATCCGAATCGTGAGAACAGGTGTAGAAATACATTGGCAACATCTTTGGAGGTGATGTACTTCAAAGCTACTGCCTCAACCCACCTTGTACAGAGGTCGACCATCGTCAATATTAAGCGATTTCCTTTGCTGGACACCTGATTCAGGGGTCCAACAATATCTACCGCCACACTCTCAAATGGCCTAGAAGCCAGTGTAGAAGGTTGTACTTCAGCTGTAGCATGTTTACCCTTTCGTACTAACTGTTGACAGACATTACACGAACGACAAAATAATTTAATATCATTGCAAAAACCTGGCCAATAAAAATGAGCCTGAATTCTGGCCCTGGTTTTGTCATATGCAAGATGGCCAGCAAACGGTGACTCATGTGCAATCTTTAGCACAGTTATGCGATGTTGTACAGGTAACACCGTTTGCTGAATCTCATGGTTACCAGTAGTATAATATCTAGTGAGAATGCCATTATTTAATCTGAAGAACCATGAAGCGTTCTTTGTCACTTTTGCTCGTTCTTTCAGTATTTTTAAATAAGGAGACAAACTAGGATCAGCTTTCTGCTGTTCTATGAATTTTTGTCTGTTGGTATTATCAGTGCTAGATGGAGAAAGCACCAGTAGTCTCTCATCTTGAAGCGTGTCTTGATGTTTTATAGTGTCTGCTCTGGTTGTTGCATTAACTGCATTTAGTTGGTTCCATGCAGTTATTTCATCGCTAGTACATTGTTTTAGTTGAGGTAAGCAACCCAGAATTAAATCAGTACAAGGGTTGTCAAGTATAGCACAAGTAAATGTACCCGAAAGGAAAGGAGTGTCAATACGGGCTTTGGCCAAAGGGTAAATTTCAATGTTACCCGAAAAGGTTCGGCATTTGACAGAGTCACCTGTATAATCCTCTTGACTCACCAGTTCCTTTCTGAGACCAATAAGGGTACTCCCGCTGTCCAGCAAACATTGGCATGGTCTATCATTGACCATTGCATTGTGGAACTCTAAATTGCCTCTGGAGGCTAAGGCTGCATTCACACTCTCAGATGAGAATGGAACTGTATGTCCACATTCTAATTTTCCGTCAGCATGAAACTGGTGACATCGCTCACAACTGTCAAAACTCAACATATCGTTTACACCACACACCTCTTCCGTTTGGTTAACAGGTAATTCATTTTCAACCTCACACTCAGTCTCATTACCACTATCAGAAGATGTATCAAGTAAAATAGCATTGTTGGCTTTCATACGTTGGCGGCCTAGGCACTTATTTGAATAATGGCCGTAGCTGGAACAAAAAAAAACATTTAATGGCACGCCGGTATGCAGATCTTTTGTTCTGTTGCTTCTTAATAACATTTTCAAGATGTGCCGGATACCCTGGCGATTTGTCACACATTGAATAAGTGTCATGTAACAGTTGACAGTGGATACATTTTGAAACTTTTCTATCTTTCTTGTCAAATTTATTAAATGGTTTTCTATTGCTCTGATAGTTTTTAGATTGTTCTTTTACAAAGGAAACTATTTCAGAGTCATTTGAAGTTTTAAAAATATTTCTGTTTGAAGAAAAATATGCTGACCCTCTCTTTTCAAACTGTTCTATGGTTTCAATGTCTGACTGCTGCAAAAATTTAGCAAAAGAGGATGGTATCGTGGATATTACTTTATCCATAGTTATTAAGTTTTTTAATTTATCAAAGTCTTTTCCTATGTTAGCTGCTTTAAGCCACCTATTTAGTACACTTTGAACATTTGAGACGTAGTCAATGAAAGTCTCAGTAGGTTTAGGTTTTAAAGTTGAGAACTGAACCTGATACCCAGGGGCATCAAGTAAAAAGTGTTGCATAATCCTATCACGGATGTATTGGTAGTCAGATCTAAGATCGGTTGGTATAGATTCTATTACTTTAAGGGGCTCACCACTCAGGTTCTTCATATAAATCATTGCCCACATCTCTAAAGGAACTTGGTGATATTTAAACTGATACTCGACATTTTCTGTCCAGGCAGATATTGAATCCTCTTTACAATATGCTTTGATAATATTTTTGTATTTGTTGAACTTATTTTCTTCTTGTTGACTTTTAAGTTTAGTGGCAGAGATCTCTGCGTGTGAGTCTACATCCATCTCTTTCATCTTTAACTGTGTCTCTGATTCTACTTGTATTTGTTTTTCCTTAACTCTTGCCATTTCATCTATCTCCTTTTGCTTTAGATCTAATTCTCTATGTTTAATTTCCTTATCATGTTCTAGTTGTTTTTGTTTTGTTATCTCAGCTAGTTGTGTTAATTCTTTTTGATGCTCTCTTTCTCGAGCGCGTTCATCTCTATCTGCATTTTCTTTTCGTTCCCGTTCAGTTCTCTCGGCATCTTTTGCTTCTTTAAATTTCTTATCGGCATATTGTTCTAGCTCTTTACCTGTGTATTGCAATTCTTTGCCAGCTTTAATGAAGTCAGCTAGAGTAGCCATGTTGCTGGATAATTGGCTTGCGTTGACCTGAACTCAGTTATTTTTCTTTAATATGCTATGTTATTTATTATCTGAGCACCACAAATTGTACTCTTTGTTTACATTCTGGAAAATTGTATTCCCCACAAAATTAGAGCACAAAGTCTGTTCATACAATACACGCTGAAAAAGAGATGCACTATAAATCACAATGCATGCCAACAACGTAGGTTTTACTCAGCTTAATGTTCCCTAGAACAAGGAACAACACGTCAGCAACACCGGTCCCGTTGTTTGGCACCCCGGAATACACACGAGTTTTCTACTCAGGTCACCCTGTTTGGCACATCGGCACACACTCACGTTATCACTCAGCTGTTGTTCGTCCTGTTTTACAGAGCAGCAACAATTAACCACTCGTAAACGAAAAATAGATTTTTGACAAATTAGTACAATGACACAGACATGCCCACGAACAAACAGAACATCGATTAATTAATATTTAATGTCACTGTCCTGTCTTCGTTCTACAGTAATATGTCTTTCGTTACTAACCTAGTTTAATCTATGGAAGTAAGGATGGTGCAGGCCAAATCTAATTTGCATAGCCGAAAGTAGTGCCCTCCTGACGGTAAATAAATAGAAAAGTACGAAAAAAATTCAATAACTGCTTTTAAATAAATATAAATATAATAATAATGTGTAAATAAATAAATATATTCATTCTCTAACTTAAATAAACAAATAATACTTAATATATCGTAAAGATTCAGGCAGGCAGCAGCTTGCCAGTATGTAAACACTGAAATGCTGATTGCAAATGGCGAGGCCCAACTGTTTGTCAATCGTGCCACGTCACAGGCGCAGCGCTATTTTTAGCTTGCAAAAATCAATACTGTCGCTGACCTTTGTATTGCTCCGCCATGAATCATTTTTGACGATTCTTCAAAAACAAATAAATAATTACATAAATAAATGAAAGAAGAACATAATATGAATACTTACAACTTTGAAAAACATATTATTTAAATATATAACATTCTAATAAGCACAAATAAACATTATTTCATCACGATAGGCACACTTCTGCCGGCAACTCGATCTAGTCTGCACACGTCATCGTCATTGACACAAATTAAACAATTTAATCTTTGTAATCCTATCCGTAAACCTAGTCTAGAGCCGTGGGTAAGTGTATATAGCTTGAACTCAGGTTCAAGCAGCACTTCTGACACCACATTTAATCCTATTGCCTGTCAACAACTCATGTTTCAGGCATCATCGGATTACTTCTCCCACACCATACAAGAGACTTGCAGTCGTGTGCGAGGAATGAAATGGTACATTTTATTGCCGTTGGCTCTTTACAATTGCAAAACAGTCGCTATCTAATCACACATAAAGTCACAATATTCTCTATCAATAGTTTTCCTAACCCCTATAGCTATTCTCTATCTACTAGGCTACACGAAAACACATATCTATTCTATACGATGTGAACACTACAAAGTCAGTCCCCAGTCTGACTTGCTTCACTCGCGTCGCTACACGCCTCGCGGAAGGACCTTCATACGCCCTTCGGCCCTTTGCGTGCTAGATCAGTTAGCACGCTTCTATTAGCTGGCGTTGGCTTGAGTGGCGCTCGTAGCGATCACGCAGGCGTGACTCTGTCGTGACCAGTAGTGCTAACTATCTGGTCAACGCCTTCGTGTGAGGACTAGTTAATAGTCCCCCTTTTTCTATCATCTATCCTGCCCTGATCCCGGGCACTCTGTTCTCTCCACTCCATCTGAGGTAGACCCCACGTCCTGGTGGTGTTCTATCATGGGGCAGTCTTTGACAGACATAGTCTCCCAGTAGAAACTGAAGGAGTAGACACAAGGTAGGCAGATGTTTAAAACTGACATGGAATGCCAAACCGACGCAGCCTAAAATGAGAACCAAACAATATCTTGAGAAGTAACGGCTGCCGGCTTGACATTGACCACATCTTGACCACATCTTGACCACATCATCGACCGTGTGCAGTTTAGTCTGTAACAGTATGGGTCTTTCACCATATATGGAATACGCATTAGGGGAAGTAGATCAGTCCTTTGCTTACTTGCTCAGGCAACTTACATGGGTAGAAAGGACAGACAATGGAGTAACTGGACACGTACCAGTGTGGATAGAAAACAGGGCCAATCATCAGTTAGTCTTAGGGGATCTTTGTGCAGTCGACAGGTCATAACACGCCGAGCTCGACAATTTCGAGACATCTACTTAATGGCCAGTATAGCGTTATCAAAGAAAAGTCGTCGCGTATAGTTTATTCGACTAACAATAAACGATTGATCAAATACATTGAGGCATTAATCATTAAGCGGCTCAGCCTATTTTGCGCAAAAAGGAAGACTTCACTTTTGAAATTCTGATTATCGCGAGGATAACAGATGTTGCATATTCGAGCAATTTCAGTGACCTTGTGTTTTAAACATTGAGGACATGTTGATTGGTCTTCTTCTTCTTCATCTTCTGTGTTCACCCGGAGTGTTTTTTTTTTCAGACGTAATTGCGGTGTTTCTCGTTATGCACGTTTGGTCCAAAACCCTTAGGCCAACACGTCCGACTTTTGCGGGCGTTTTTTAAACCAGGTTAGCCGTCCTGGGGTGTTGATTGGTTCGATGGGTGTCTACAAAGTGAGGCTAACATAGATTTTTTTTTTAAAAATAGGTAGTTGCTTATCCTTTACAGGACGTTGCAGTCAAACCCAATATGTTTGGCTGTTTGTGATTTCTTGGCAAGTTTAAGTCCAGTAGTGTGCTGATGCTTTCTGAGCGAGCAGAGCCCGCAGCTGTGTTTCGAACGCATTTTGCGGGATTACGAATTGCGACAATGTATGGGTAGAGGGAAAAATAAACGAGAAAAGAATAGAACATAAGAGACGAAAATAAATCAAGAAAAAAGAGTCTTCTTCCTCTTCTTCTGCTGCTGCTTCTTCTTCTTCTTCTTCTTCTTCTTCTTCTTCTTCTTCTTCTTCTTCTTCTTCTTCTTCTTCTTCTTCTTCTTCTTCTTCTTCTTCTTCTTCTTCTTCTTCTTCTTCTTCTTCTTCTTCTTCTTCTTCTTCTTCTTCTTCTTCTTCTTCTTCTTCTTCTTCTTCTTCTTCTTCTTCTTCTTCTTCTTCTTCTTCTGCTTCTGCTTCTTCTTCTTCTTCTTCTTCTTCTGCTTCTGCTTCTTCTTCTTCTTCTTCTTCTTCTTCTTCTTCTTCTTCTTCTTCTTCTTCTTCTTCTTCTTCTTCTTCTTCTTCTTCTTCTTCTTCTTCTTCTTCTGCTGCTGCTGCTGCTGCTGCTGCTGCTGCTGCTGCTGCTGCTGCTGCTGCTGCTGCTACGTTCATCCGGAGTTTTTTTTCCCAGATTTAATTGCTTTGTGCCAAGTTTATTTGCACGCTTAGGCCGATACATCCGACTTCTACGGGTGTTTGTTGACCGGGTTAACCTTCCCGTGTTTAAAAAAAAGAGAGACGATGTGTGATGGTTAGAGAAGAGAAGAAGAGAAGAGAAGAGAAGAGATTATAAGAAAATAAAACAACAGAAAAGATAAATGATGGCTAGAGAAGAGAAGAGAAAAGAAGTGATGGTTAGAAGAGAAACGAAACGAGAAGAGAAGAAAACATAAGAGACAATACGAGAAGAGAAAAACAAATAAGAGAAAAAGAGAAAAGAGACGATAAGAGAAGTGTTGGTTGGTGAAGAGAAGAAAAGAAAGAGAAGCGAAGGTTAGCGAAGAGAAGTGATGATTAGAGAAGAAAAGAAAAAGGAAGAGAAGAAATCTGAGAACAGTCCTTTGCGTTTCTGATAACACTTAGATAGCACTTGGATAAGACGTAGATAACACTTAACATTACAAAAAGGATTTCAGAATAAAAACAACATCTTGGGAAAGATAACATAAAAGGCAGCTAATGGAACCTAGTAATTTTAGATGCAGATCAAGCTTCAACAGGGAGAGATGATATCTGATATTTCAGACCCACTGCTATATCTGTGCTCACTCCCAGGTCAGGTCGACTGTAAGAGGGTCAAGTAGAAGCACATGCTGGAGTGGCCTGTGTGATGTTCGCTTGGCGTGAGCAGGTACTTACTTACCTCAGGGCTTGCTTTCTGAGAGAGTCCTTGGTTGATGGGAGTATGGGAGGTGTAGGTTGAGAAATGGGCAAGCAGGCTGATAGATAAATAAGCAGCCATGCAGATACAGGGACAGATAGAGAGATAGATAGACGGAAAGCACAGAACAGAACAGACGGACAAACAGGCAGGCGTGTAGGCTGATAGATAAGTAAGCAGCGTTGCAGATACAGGGAGAGATAGACGGGCAGAACAGAACAAACAGACAGATAGACATGCATGCAATCTGATAGATAGAGAAGCAACCATGTAGACAAAGGGACAGACAGACACAGAATAGACAGATAGACAGACACACAGGTGGGTAGGTAGGTAGGTATCTAGGTATTTAGGTAGGGAGGGAGGAAGGGAGGGAGGTAAACAAACAGCTATGCAGATGGAGCGATAGACAGACCCACAGACAGAACGAACGAGCAAATGAATCAACAAACTTTATTTTCAAAGCGTGAAGAATTGGGCACGCAGGCCAGTCTGACAGTCTGCCCTTCTTCTCTTTTTCCTCTCATACGTTATTTCATTCATACATCACTTGTTAAGCTAATCTTAGACAACACCATAACAGGTATTCAAACGTGTATACAAACAGGCAGACACGCAGACAGATCGGTAGATAGGTTCGTGGATAGGTGGGTCTGTGGGTACATGGGTGATTTAGTGGATGGGTAGGCAATACGGTAATTAGGTAAATAGATAGGTAGGTAGATAGGCAGTCTGTGAGAAAGCGATAGCATAAATACAGACAGACAGCCATAGACAGGCAGCCATAGACAGACAGATAAACAGACAGAAAGTCAGACTGGCAGACAAACAGCCTGTGGTAAACTGATATGCATAGACAAATAAACAGATGGACAGACAGACAGGCGCGGGTGTATCTTTCAAGATACATGTTTTATCAACTAAACTCTAACAAAAGGAGCAGCCCCTTGGGGGCAAAGTCACTAGCACGCCCAACCGGGAAAAACAGAACCCAGACACAATGGATACTGGTAGAACAGACTTCCACATAACAAACAACGACCTTCAGATAAAAGATTTCTGGCTGTTGGTCTTGAGTAGGTCTACTTTCGCACTTGACCTTTGACAGCGGAAGCGGAAAACACCTAAGGTGTATCACCTCCAACAACCGGAAAGGATTATGGGAAGAAGATGGACGCTTCGAGCAAAAGTAAACACTGAAGAAGATAGTGTCAGACACGTGGTGGAGCAGCCGGGGGAACATAAACATGTCCGCTTGTCTGGCTGATAGGCTTTATCAGGGACACAACATGGTATACACTCTCTCTCTCTCTCTCTCTCTCTCTCTCTCTCTCTCTCTCTCTCTCTCTCTCTCTCTCTCTCTCTCTCTCTCTCTCTCTCTCTCTCTCTCTCTCTCTCTCTCTCTCCCTCCCTCTCTCTCTCTCTCTCTCTCTCTCTCTCTCTCTCTCTCTCTCTCTCTCTCTCTCTCTCTCTCTCTCATAGCTTAAACATAGGTGTACATGAGTGTATATGTGGATGTAGCAGTCATTCCTCTTCTTCAACATTTGTTTCACTAATTCATTACCAGAGCCACCTGTCTTCTTCTTCTTCTTCTTCTTCTTCTTCTTCTTCTTCTTCTTCTTCTTCTTCTTCTTCTTCTTCTTCTTCTTCTTCTTCTTCTTATTATTATTATTATTATTATTATTATTATTATTATTATTATTATTATTATTAATCTTGTTATTATTATTATTAATATTATTATTATTTATTATTGACCACCACCTTCTCCTCGTCCTCCTCCTCCGCTTCTTTCGACTTATTTTACTCGCCCATCTCTCTATCCTTTCTTTCCGTCCTCTTCTTCGTTCTCTGCCTACTCCTCCTCCTTCTACTTCATCTCAGCCTCGCCCTCCCTCTGCTTCACCTGCTAACACAACATCAACATCATCACAACATTTCCACCCCCACCATTGACAGACATCCAACAAACACGCCCTAACCCAGAATTTAGTTTTCCAGAATTTATCACTTCTCTCAATGCTACACACCAAATTGCGCACTCACCCACCTCACGTAAATGCAAACTATGCGCCCTCTAGACTCCCCACTCCAGACCTACAACAGATTCTCACAGATATCTTTAACCTGGCCACGCCTTCACAAATTCAGCAATCACTCATCAGCTTAATTTCCCCCGTTCAGCTGTTTCTGGATTCTCTGTAATTCCCCTGTTATATTTCCCTTGTTTGTCCCATGTTTTCTTTCTCTCTAAACTGGTTCAGTGCCAATCAAAAACTTGGTTTGAACCAAACAGGGGCACAATCTAATAAACAAGTATTATAATGTAAGGTTCCGTTCACTGAGTATTGAAATTGACGAGGATATAACGATCATCATCATCATCATCATCATAATCATCATCATCATCATCATCCAATTTTGCGGTCAAGCGGCGTGGGGAGGAATAATTGGCGCTCCAGCGCCCGATTGGTGGCATTGGATAGTGTCTTTCCGTGTGATTGTACAATGTATGTGATGTCGTCAGTTCATTTTCTTCTCGGGCGTCCTCTTGGTCTCGTCGCAGATGATCTTTGATGTAAGGCCAGTGATGGTAGTTGATAGTGTTGCATTCTAACGACATGGCTAAACCACTTGATCTTCTGTCTTTCAATAAATGTGGCACAATGTGTTGATCCCATTTTCTGTCTGATAATAACATTTCTTACTCGGTTCGGATTGTTAAGTTGGCAGCTCTCCTCAGACATCTCATCTCACAAGTGTTGATTTTGCGAAGTATGATTGGCTCTAGTATGGCGATATATCGTCCTTCTGTCTAAATGAAAGGTCATATTTGGCCACATATTATCCTTCGACAATGAATCAGTGAAATCCTAGTTATGTTTACTCTTCCATTCGCAAACAACTGTCGATGTCTCATTGGTTTTACGGTTGAATCCCAAACATCACTTCAGAGGTCATAGATTGTGAGCATTGTATGGAATATTTTGCCCTGGCCAAGCGGGGGTGCGTGGGAATGAACAGGCTAGCAGGGAATGCACCTCTTGGTGGTAGATTACTTATGGACAAGGGAGAGGTGGTTGTGCGCCTATGGTACCAGGTGGAGATGGTGGAAGAATAGACTGAGAACCCGTATGTGAAAATGATGAGATTGCGAGGGACTGGCGGGGGTTCTCGTAGAATCTCAAAACTGAGAGGGAAGACCAGGAGAATGTGCAATCAGATAGCGATGGGAACGATTAGTAGTGTGACTCTTCACTGGCTGTTAAACGCGGGGAAGGAACGCGTATGGGAATGTCCTGAGTGCATGTCGGTTCTTAGCTCAACTCAACTCATTTTTACATTTGGTCAGAACATACTAAGGCATCTGGCTTTCCAGTGACCACTTCCACTATGCTCTTAGTGTCATGGGATTATTCTTAGGCTCGTTATCATTATTTAATTACATGACAATTTTCGTACAGATACAGCTTAGATGAAATGACTGCACAACGCCTGCGTCCCAAATCCACATATATCTTTTATTACAGAACCACATTGATACACATTCCGATGCACCACCACCGTCTGGTTGTTATCGTGTATCCGAGAGCGGCCATTTGCATTTTTTTTTTAAATTCGCATATCCTTTACAGGACATCGATATCAACAGCAGCCTCTTTCAGCTGTCTGTTGATTTCTTGGCAAGATTACGCTCAGTAGTTTGCCATTGCTTTCTCAGCGGCCGGCTCAGTTATCCCGCTAGTCACCAGCGGGGGTCGAACCGCTCCCAGTTCTCTCCCGCTACGAGACTCTGCGTGATAAACGGGATTACGGAGAAAGTGTTGTAACCCCTCAGCCAGAAAGACTGGCGGCCATTTGCATGGAGTCAAGAAATCAATACACCGCTGTCGTCAAGGACGTGTGACGCCATTCACTCACTGTCTCTATGTCTCTATCCCATTTCTACAAATCAACGCAAACCCGACTTACTGGTACT
Source organism: Cepaea hortensis (assembly GCA_963921405.1). NCBI lineage: Eukaryota > Metazoa > Mollusca > Gastropoda > Stylommatophora > Helicidae > Cepaea > Cepaea hortensis. Next base: position 17,176,631 of record OY992889.1, read on the forward strand.
GCCACACTGAACATACTGGATACACATGTTCCATGGTAATGTCACTTTCTCCGATGGATAAACATGTTGACGCAATAACTTGACTTTTTGCTGGTTGACGGGGTTTCAGTCAAAGTCTGGTTGAAAATGTTGCTTGTTGACTGAATCGACACATGTTCCTCTATTCTTGAATGTTGTTTCGAAATGGATACATGAATTTATGTCTAGGAATATCTACATGAATTTAGCTGCTGTAGAGGAGATGTTGGCGCTAGCTGACCTTCTCGGCTGACTGCCTTATCTGCCGTGTCAGCCCCCGAAGCCACATGATGGTCCTTGACCTCGCTCCGTGCGAGCTGATTTCTATACATAATATTATCCTGCTTAAATCTCCACTGAGCTGATTCTCAGTCATAGCTGATTACTTCTTAATTATTCTGTCTGATTGTATAATTTTGTCTTATCACCGGTGTCTCCTTCTGACAATAACTCATAACTCTTTACAGAGTTATTTTCGGATCATGGCATTTAGCCTCTTTAGAAATAATGTATCTGGTCAGTTGCATATTGTTATTCAATGCCTCGCCGGCGGGCTTGGGCGATCTCGCTTCTCCACAAATTGCGATCTCCGAGGCATCTATCAATTCATGTGTTGACTCCCTTTCTTCCCTGACACAAGACTGTCAAGAATTTTCTCTATCCACAAATCCTTTCGGTTGTCAAAACACGTTCCAGTTTTAAACTTCTCATAATGCGGTTCAAAAATGATGACTGTTTCTTTCTGATGTTTACAATAAGTTGTCTTTACGACTTAGCCTCCATCAAAATGTCCATATTGCACTTTTTGGTTGTCGAATTAATTTTCACCATTCTCCTATAAAACTACAACCACATATCCAAGTCTTTTAGGGGTATTTTCGTCTGTTTATTGTTATATTCGAGTGTCGTTCAGCTGTTGTTGTTGTTTTTTTTTTTTTTTTCAAGAGCTGTTTATTCAAACAGCATGACATTTATACACAATATACACGGATATGTCATGTAAACATCGCGACTATTCAACATAATCCCCGCCAACTTGTACGGCTTTCTGCCAGCACGAAACAAGTGCATATATTTCTTGCCCGTACCAAACTTTGCCTTGGTCATGTAGCCATTCATCTTCAGACGTTGCTCCACGGAGTTCGTCTTTAAGTGGACCAGATAGATGAAAATAAGAGGGTGTCAAGTTGAGACTATAGTGTGGACTGGTTAGTTTAGTACAGTCCAACCCAATTTGTTAATTGTTTCCCGTGTTGCCAGACTTGTGTGAGGGTGTTCATTGTCGTGAAGGAGAAGCAGGTCTGCTGGATTATTGTGCGGCCGAACTCTGCGAAAACGTTGATTGAGTGTTTTTTTCTTCAAAGTTTTAATGTACCTCTTGGTACAACATCCACAAGAATCACACCTTCAATGTCCCGATAGATAGGGATCATGACCGTTCCAGCTGAAGGAGTAGCCTTGAATTTCTTTCTTCGTGTTGTTTGCCGATGATGCCACTCTGATGACTGCCTTTTTGTCTCGGGTTTAAAATGATGTTCCAAGGTTTCGTAACCTGTGATGATCATAGCCAAAAAAAAAGTTTTCTCCATCAGCATTAACGCTACAACAATTCGGAAGAAATTGTTTTCCTTTGATATCGGTGGTCATTTGTGAGACTTCGAGGAACCCATCTTGCACAAACCATAGAAAATACCACAGTTGTTATAATTGTATTTACACTACCATTGCTGATTCGCCTATCAGTAAGAATAATGCTCTCCGAGCATTTCAACATTTATAAGTTGGTGGCTGTGGCAGGACATTCACAGCGCGGCCGATCAAGCAGCTCCGTATCTGCACTTCCTGATTCTTAGATTCTCTGAACCCAGTGACTGACCGTACTCCTTTCGACTACAGAACTTCCATACACATCATATAGACGCTTGTGAATGTTCATAACGCTTGCGAATGTTTACAACAGTTTCTTTCTCTGCAAAGGGAAATTCTGTCACAATTTTCTGTTTATAACGCAAGTTGCTAAGCTAACACTCTTTATTTCAAAGGTTTAGGGCAGCCATATTATTTGGCCGGATGGGTTGCAATTTGGTGCACGAAATCAGCACAATCCATATATGAAATGTGCAAAAATTGCATGCCACTATCTTCATAATTAGCAGAGAAAAACTATCTGGTGCTTTACTTTCTAAACGCCCCTGGTATATAACATGTAAAGAGAATAAACATGTAATACTTTGGCTGAAATACTACGTGGATAAGTTTCAGCTGAAGTAATCCATCTACCCACTTCACAGCTGAATGTGGGAGGCGACGTTTCAGAAATTCAAAACAATGTATTCCCTGGGTGAATGTCATGTACCTCTGCTGAACTGCCGGCTCCCGGCGAAGGTGTTAAGGGAGCAGTTCGTAATCCCGCATACCGCGTTCAAAACACAGCTGTGGGTGATTTGGCAGCAGACCGCCTTACTTTGGTTTTTTATGAAATGGTATGGGTGCCGGTCGTTAAGAAAGCAATGGCAAATTACTGAACATAAACTTGCCCAGGAATTACGAACAGCCAAAAACATGCTGGGGTTGACTGTAACAACCTGTAACGGATATGCAACTAACTGCTGAACCTGTACAACCAAACCTTTGATGGTTGAGGCAGAGGTACAGGCGCTCATTTGTGATAGTTCTTCCCAGGGTGGTAAACAGATTCAGTGCTAAACAAACATGAATGACGGAACATGGGAAGTAGGAGTGTGTCACAGCTATGACTTATAAGTTGTAAATATGATAGCAGACATGTTGTTTTATATATATAAAACACACATATGCGGGCGGGCGGGCGGGCGGACGGACGGACGGACGGATGTGGATCGATGGATGACTATGAGATTGGTAGTGTTTTTTTTTTTATCGCATATCCTTTACAGGACGTAACATTCAACTTCAGCATTGTTTGCCAGTTTGTGATTCCTGGGCTAGTTTACGTTCAGTAGTTTGCCATTGCTTTCAGAACGACTGACACTCATACTATAGTATGAAAAAACCAAGGCAAGATGGTCCGCTTCTTAATCACTCACACCTGTGTTTCGAACGCGGTATTCGGGATTAGGAATTGCGTTCATAACCCCTTTCGCGACAGAGCCATCTGTTACGTATGTAGGAGATATGTTAACATATATTCATATTTTGTACTGGAAGGACATACATTTCGGGAAGAACACAATTGCCTGCGCTACTCGACTTGGCACATGACGATGATAATAAGCGTTGCGTAATTTCGGCACGTATTTATCTTATGTTTGGCATCTATATGGTGGACATAAATTATGCGGTACTTCGCTGATTACAGGCTCATTAGCCCTACGTTGGCGAGTTGTAAATCTGCCTTGTTTATTTAATAAATTTCCACATGTAAATGTGGACCACCAAAGCAGATTTCCCGAGCATTTCCTACAAGTCTGCCTTGACTTGGTTAAACAGAGAGGGGGAATTTGTACCACAAGAGCAAGCTTTCAAGAGAAGCTCTGATGGACAAGCTGGGGATTGAAGCGAGCCATGCTGTTTGTGACGCTTGCTTGAAAAGACGCATAGCAAATGTTGATCACTGAAGCAGACAGACAAAAAGAATGAAGAAGAAGAAAAAAAAGAAGAAGAAAGGACAGACAGACAGACAGACAGACAGACAGACAGCCAGCCAGCCAGCCAGCCAGCCACCAGCCAGTCAGACAGACAGACAGACAGACAGACAGACAGACAGACAGACAGACAGACAGACAGACAGACGCACAATTTCCCAAACTTGGACTCTATAAACTGTCATTTACTGCCAGTATAGTACCTTGCGGTGTATGTCAGGGGGTCTTGAAGAATTAAGGCCGCCTGGCTGGTGCAGTCGCCGCGAATCAGCCAATACTATGAATCTCTAACAATCCTGTATCTGACCATCCATGCTGTTTTGGGACATACAAAATTACACAATGAGGCGCCAACAGCTTGCAAAGTGGCCAGCCGTTCCGCCAGTCGTGCCCAGAACACGATCTATCTGTGCTACACACTTCACAGGACTTAAATGGCGGCTGTAACATGAGCATTTCCGACATTAGGCGTGCATACGCACACTGAATACTGAGGCGTGCATGCTGAGTTAATTGCTAGTGCGACACTGTGAGCTGGCTGTGGATTTCCTTCAAAATGCTTTTTATTTGAATCCATCTCGGTTGTTTCGTGAAATGCAGTTTCAGAAAGTAGGGGACGGCTAGTTGATGCCACCGGTGGCTGCCTTATGCAGTGATGCGTGTGCGGGTTGCTGGTATCTTTCGGGACGGCTGCTTTCTTCGACATTGAACTTCATATTCAAATTAAGGACGGCTTGTTTTGGGTTGTCTCGCGATATGGTCTTGCCAAAACTATTGATTTCCTTCACAAACTCACACGGAACAAGCATGAGCATTTCGTGTGGTTCTCGCTGGCACAGGAATGGAACAATTAAGGGGCAACCCATTTGCCATGAAGTTGGAACCGTATGACTGCTATTGCTGCTGCTGCTGCTGCTGCTGCTGCTGCTGCTGCTACTACTACTACTACTACTACTACTACTACTACTACTACTACTACTACTACTACTACTACTACTACTACTACTACTACTACTACTACTACTGCTGCTGCTGCTGCTGCTAATACTACCACTTCAAAGACTACTACTGCTTTTACTGCTGCTACAACAACAACAACAATAACTACTACTACTACTACTACTACTACTACTACTACTACTACTACTACTACTACTACTACTACTACTACTACTACTACCACTACTACTACTACAACTACTACTACTACTACTACTCCTGCTGCTGCTACTACTACTACTACTACTACTACTACTACTACTACTACTACTACTACTACTACTACTACTACTACTACTACTACTACTACTACTGCTGCTGCTGCTACTGCTACTACTACTACGACTACTACTATTACTACTACTACTACTGCTATCGTACTAGTAAATACACGCGACACTCTTAATGAACGCCACACTTGTAATGAACGCACGGTGCTGACCCAAGTTTCTCTTTCCCGTCAGAAAATACCAGCTAATTTCCTCTATCGTGGGCACTTAATTATCATTATACCAATTACCAGAGTAATGGTTGCACTTCACACTGTACAGATTTGGACTGCACACTTTTCAGTCTACGTTCATTTCCATGCACTTTCTGTTACTCTGTAAACTTTTCACTCCGTTTTATATGCAGTGTATTTGATTCTGCACTTTTCTCTTCCTAGTTTTCCATTCTGCAAACTTGCCCTTCCATTTCTATAACGGTATACTTTTCCTTTAATTTTCTATGTTGTTGTTGTTTCTTCCACTTTTTCCGTTAGGCGTCGTGAGGAGGGGTCATTGAAGTTCCGGCGCCTGAGACTAGCGCCTTTCCTCCAATTTTCTCCATGAGTTTTGAGCAGAATTTTAGGATCAAGTAAATTCCCTACCGGTTTGCTAGACGAGTCGTAGGTTCCTTACCTACTCAACCCATGTATATTTGCTACTACCACTATGTCACATCCACCTGTCGCCTGCTGGCAAGATTGGAGCTGTGCCGGGTAGGACTGACTGACTGACTGACTGACTGACTGACAATGAAACTTGCCCTCCAAGTGTACTCAATTCGTTCCAATTTCGGGATCTCGAAAGAGTCCCGTAAGGTAAGCTACTGGCAGGAACAACCAGATATCTATCGGACAGACGGACTATTCACATACACGCAGGCCAAGAGTAGCATCGCTAAAGCGCGCCCTCCCGGTACCCGGTGATACATGCAAAACCACTGGACGCCTACCGACGAGCTTTCAAGCTACGACGGCAGGACTGACCGAAAAAAAGCTATACCAGCTTACTGACTGCAGGCCCACTACTCATCGAGAGAGAGAGAGAGAGAGAGAGAGAATGGGCGCTTATCGAGACTTTGTCGAACGGTAGTACAAATTTTGCTCTTTTGCCCGCTCAAACCACGACCCTGACTGCACGATGCGGTTACATTCTTGAAACGCCTGCCTCGCTAACTCACGTTGGCTGGGAAGATCCCATTTTGGTGCACCTCACACAGCCATCCGAGACAACGAACGCTAGACGCGGAACTGATCTTGCGAACCAGACCACCCCTTACTTAATTTTATTTTCTATGTATTTTCTTATTTTCTGTTTTAAATGCTGTACATATTCTGAGGCATAATTGTCCTAGTTTTTGTACACATTGCCTACGGACATATTTTTCCTTCCAGTTTTAGTACACTTTCAAACTAGGCATATTTTCCTTCCAGTTGTTTTTTAAACATTCAAACTGGGTATATTTCTCCTTACAGTTTTTTTACACATTCAAACGACATAGTGTTCCTTCCAATTTGTACACATACAAACTGAGCAAAGTTATCTCTCCAGGAATTAAACACATTCTTTCTGGGTATAACTTTCTCTCTGTTTCTGTACAAATTCTGACGGTCTATTGTTCCTTCTGGTTTTTGAACACATTCAATCTGGATATAGCTTCCTCCTGTTTCTGTACACATTCTGGAGGCATTATTTTTCTCCCCATTTGCAGGTCTTTCTGGTCTAGGGGTTACATGACTTTCTCCGTAATCCTGTATACTCTCGTAACGTGACGTGAGGGCACGAGAATTGGTAGCGGTTTTCTCCGCGTCGGTAACTTATGGGGTATGTGAGCAGGCCGCTCAGAAAGCAGTGGCAAACTACTGAGCGTAATCTTGCCAAGAAATCAACAATCAGCTGAAAGATGCTGATGTTGACAACGATGTCCTGTAAAGGATATGGTGGGGGGGGGGAGTCAGGTCTTAGTCAGATATGACTGAGCTACCGTATGACAGTAGACGGTTCTACCTGCTTTCTATTAGTGCCGTATGTTGGGCGGCGTTCACCAAACCCGACCCCCCCCCCCCCACACACACACACACACACACATACACACACACACATTGTGCCAATGGCTTTGGGTGGAGTAGGCAATTAGGTTGGTACACGCTTTACTCTAGTGCGAGGAAATGCAGCCTAATGCCTAAATGTCATGACAGGGCAGACCAGACCCTCAGTCTTGGTCGACAACTGGTCTAGGATGGAAGCTCCGACAGGTGGACAGTTACAGCACTGCTTTGCTGATCTAGCAGCTTCTGCAGCTTGTCTTTTTCCAGACGTGTTGGTGTTACCTATCCTCTTGAGTAAACTAGGCAGGCCGAGAGAGGGACCATGCTGCGCTGTCATAACGTAGTCTTTGAATTCTGACAACAAGGCAAGATGCCAATAATATTGTTCTTCCAGTGCTCGTACACATTCTGACAAAAATGTCTAAAGAGGGAAACTGAATGCTCGTCACTAGTTCTCTAAGTTGTAGGAGCAGCTCAAACTTCTCAATTTCATGGAGACACAATAAAATGATTTAGATTTTACAGCAATTTATTCCTTTGGTGAATTTAACACGTGATAGAAATTACAGTAGCCAGTCTTGTAGCCTGTCAATATTGTTTTTACGAAAGTCAAGCGTGTTAAGAAGGTCATACGGACAATTGAATGATGGCCGCCCCACTTTTCACATGCACTAAAGTAGAGTAGCGTTCTGTTATCAGTATTTTGATCAATAAAGAGATGAAACCTATAGAAATGTGTCCTGTAGAAATCTGACGAAGGGCTTAAGGACGCAATTCGTTATCCCGCATACGGCGTTCGAAACACAGCTGCGGGCGATTTGGAAGCAGACCGCCTTGCGTTGGTTTGCTATACAAAAGTATGAGTGCCGGTCGTTCAGAAAGCAATGACAAACTACTGAACGTAAACATGCCATAAAAATCACGAACAGTCAAATAATGCTGGGGTTGACTGCAACGCAGGCTTGGCCATGGGAATCCCATGGGAAAAAAGGGGGATTTTCTTAATAGTGTAGGGATGAGATGGGACGGGATGGGACAGGCATAAATTACTATTGGATGGGACAGAAAAACATGCCCCATGGACAAGCCTGCCAGGATGGGAATTGACATGCATACATTACAACGCAATGTAAATGATATCCCATGGACAACCCTGCCGCAATGTCTTGTCAAGGATATGCAACTAACTTTGTTTAAAATCCTTCCCTGTTTTTACGGCGCTGTAGCGACGTGGTTACGAAAGCAATTCGCAATCCCAAATAGCGCATTCGAAACACAGACCGCCCAGCGCTGGTTTTTATACAATGGTATGAGTGCTGGTCTTTCAGAAAGCCATGTCAACTACTGAATGTAAATGTGCCTAGATATCACAGACGGCCACATAATACTGGGGTTGAGTGCGACGTCCTGTAAAGGATATGCAACTAATACCTAGGCTTGACAACCCTGGCATATAAATAATTGTCTGGCCTGGTACATCTACATGTAAAATAATGCTGACCTTGTTTATGATAGTGACTATACTTATATTAGCCGGTCTCCCTGGCCTAGGTGTTCACGTCTTTCTCCGTAATCCCGTATATCCACGTGAGGAACCTGCGCGAGAATCGGTGGCGGTTCTCGCCGCGTTGATAACTCATGGGGTATGTGAGCCTGTCGCTCAGAAAGCAATGGCAAACTACTGAGCGTAATTTTGCCAAGAAATCAACAATCAGCCGAAAGATGCTGATATTGACAGCGTTGTCCTGTAAAGGATATGCGAACAAAACAAAAACATACTTATAGTAAACTGGTAGGACATATGCGATTACCAAGTTTGCCAAGTTTTTTTTTGTTTCTTGTTTCCCCGGGAAACTGAGTAATCTTCCTGGCGATTTGCCAGGTTACTCCCCATAAACTTGGTGGAACAAGCATCTGCTTTCGATGAATGCTACGACAAATTCCTCAAGTGTCTCATCTGGGATCGTGTTTTTAACATGCAATGAATAGTACAGATTATATTCACAGCGAGATAGTCAAACCGCCGCCTCGTGCCTCGAACGTTGGGGTTCGCTTCAGGTCTCCTAGTCAGTTCACGATCCCAATTTAAACGGAGGCTCCTATGGGTCGTCGTTAGAGCTATGGATTTCGTGCTCTGTGCGATGCTTTCGGCAAGTCGATCTGCGGAAAGAGATCGAGCAATATGGGATAAAATTCGATTAAACCTTTTCTAAACGTTAACGAACGTTCACTGCACTGCAGCGTCAAACATCATATGTGAACACTAGGAAGTACTGAGACACAAACAAAACGGACTAAAATATGAACACCATTCTGTTCAACTGTTCCAGGGGAGGTAAGCATGGCCGAATGGATGAAAACGCTCGCTCTTAAACATTGGTTGTGCTGATGCTGAGGTAGGAGTTTTAACCTCTACACCGGTCAGTTGGATTAAAATGTTCAATCCTCATCTTTGACTTGGGCAATAAATTGCCAGTACCGTAGAAGTCGGAGGGGGCTGGAATGATGACGAGGACAGTGTTAGTAGGGAAAGCTAATCCACGCGCAAAAATCAGTCCAGCGCACTAGTGGTTCAAACCGCATGAAAACAAATACACACCAAATATTCCAGTATAGACCGCAATTGACAAAATCCAGCCGGTTTTAGCCAACAGAAAGAGTTCGTGCTAAATTGGAAATTATAGTTGGGATAACAATGTTCCACACTCGAACAACACTATGTGTTTTAATTGTTTCAGCTACTGTAATGCAGTCTGCGTGGTGAAGAAGTTGCGTCGCATGCCCTGCGCTCTGAAGGTTGTAGGCTAGATTCCGGGCAACGCCGTTTGGTTCGCATGTGCATTTTTTTCGGAAACTCCTGGGGGTCGTCGCTGGAGCTTCGGAGTACGTGAGTTGTGCGACGGCTTTTAGTGTAGCGCCTTGCGGAAAGAGACCGAGCCATATGGGATAAACCCGGTGCAATGAAGTCGTTCCTCTTGCATATTAAACGCTATTTAGCTAAAGTATTATTCATTTATTCACTTCATATGTTACAAAACTCTACAGTAAGCACCTGACGAGATGCAGCAAAATATGACAGGCAATAGATCGTGCAAGTCTTGTTTGGTGTCTGCGTTTACAAATAAAATAAAGAAAGAAAAAGCTAAATTATTCTATTCCAGCATAAACATCCAAGTCTGTTTCCTTCTATCCTACATTTAATTCTATTTCCTCCTTCGTCAAAGATGAAAGGCAAGGTCGCGCGTTTGCCTCCTTTATCCAGGTATTAAACTGTCTCTTTCTGAATACCCAGGGCCTCTTTCTGTTGCTTCGTGCCGAAGGATAACAGAGTTCAAGGCCTCTGAGATCATCTGTTTTTCCGCCATAGATATTCGGAGACAGAAGAAGATAAGGTTAGAAACGTCAGTTTACAGCTTTGATCCGGACCCCTGAACCGGATTGTATGTATGTTTTTATTGTTCGGTTCATTTTATGCCAATTAGTAATCGTGCACGGCTCTTTTAATGTTACGCTGGTATCTATCGTCCGCGATACAAAGTGTACTAATTACCTTAGGTAATTAATTCCTTGCTGATAATTTCAGAAGTGTTGTGGATAACAGGGATTGGGGAGGGGGGATTGGTGGGGCAATAACACAAAGGTAATTCGCGGTGTATTACCCTATAGATCAGTGCTTCCCAAATTGTTCGTGGTCGCGGATTCCTCTTATATTAGCCTGGCAAGTCTCATCCTCCTGTCGAGCTAGTCAGGAAATCACAAACAGCCAAACAATACTGAGGTTGACTGTACAGGCTATGCAACGAAGTTTTAACTCCTTTCTATACTGGTCAATTAACCCTCGGCTCCCTTTTATGCATTAAAGCCCCTGGAAAGATGAAACTGTTCTCATGTTTGTCATCTTTGCATTCTTCTAATTCGGTTATTATGCCTGTATGTAATCACAGAGGTGTCTTCCCCGAGTTGATATGTTGTGTTTTGTGTATTTATTTGCTAATGAATGTCTGTTGCATTCCGTGATTGTGTTCTGTAAAGCTACATTACTTCGTATTCTCTTATATTGTTTACATTTCCACAACTTTACCGCAGTTCCACTAATTTTATTAATGCTTTACAAATTAACCACCGACGTTGTCTTCTACTGTCCTGTACCCACCACTGAGGAATAGGTCCTCAACCAGACCACACCACACGGTCTTATCTTTTACTATCTCCTGCAGCTCCCTCCCAATGTACCTCAGAAGTCGGAGTGGGTTCACCTGTTGGCAAGGGACGCTGGCAATAGGGAAAACTAATCCTGTTTTTCTACACACTCTGGAGGCATTATTCTTCTCCCCATTAGCCAGTCTCTCTGGACAATGGGGAGAAATCAGTCCAGTCAAGTAGAAGCAGTAGCAAGTGGGTGAACTACACTTGAGATCAAATAAACATAAAATGTAATCTCTGAAATCGCTTCTCCCTGTGTTTTCCTCCCGGTTTTTTTTTTTTTTTTTTTTTTTTTTTTTGGGGGGGGGGGGGGTGTGTTCCAGAAAAGAGTGTCTATATTGTGCTCAAGTTTCCTCAGAGTGTGTCTTATCCAGCGCCAGTGTCTTTTTCTCACCTCTTGGCTCGCTGAAATTTGTTTAGTTCTCTCTATGAGCTCTAAAAATTAAAATGTTTGCATATCCTTTACAGGACATCGCTGTCAACATTAGCATCTTTTAGCTGATTGTTGATGTCATGGCAAGATTACGCTCAGTAGTTTGCCATTGTTTCTGAGCGACCGGCTCACATACCTAGTAAGTTACCGATGCGATTCGAACCACTGCTGATTCTCACCGTCGTCACGTTACTTACGAGAGTATACGAGATTACGGAGATAAGTCGCTAATCTCTAGGCCAGGAAGCCGGCCTATGAGCTCTACAAGACGTAAAATTATTCCATGAGCTCTACAAGACGTAAAATTACTTCATGAGCTCTACTGGACGTAAAATTATTCCATGAGCTCTACTGGGCGTAAAATTATTCCATGAGCTCTACTGGACGTAAAATTATTCCATGAGCTCTACTGGACGTAAAATTATTCCATGAGCTCTACTGGACGTAAAATCACCCCATGAGCTCTACTGGACGTAAAATTACTTCATGAGTTATACAGGACGTAAAATTGTTCCATGAGCTCTACAGGACGTAAAATTATTCCATGAGCTCTACTAGACGTAAAATTGTTCCATGAGCTCTACTGGACGTAAAATCACTCCATGAGCTCTACTGGACGTAAAATCACTCCATGAGCTCTACTGGACGTAAAATTACTCCATGAGTTATACAGGACGTAAAATTGTTCCATGAGCTCTACTGGACGTAAAATTATTCCATGAGCTCTACTGGACGTAAAATTACTTCATGAGTTATACAGGACGTAAAATTACTCCATGTGCTCTGCTTGGCGTAAAATTACTCAGTGAGCTCTGCTGAATGTAAAATTACCTAGAAGACCAACCTGGGGTTGAAGGCTACGTCCCGCAAAGGACATACGCTTTCTTTTAACCCTACATCCTTTAAATCGGTTCACTTTACAGATGTTCCGGTTATCACACTTGAATATATCCTTTTATTGTTACAGATGTTAAAAAGCAAGCGGGAATTGAACCGCGCAGGATTTGTGGTGTCATTTATCCTTTCCCGTGAACCGATAGCGTTGTTCGTTATCGGTGTCAGAAGCTATTATTCTCCGTTATCATTTGCCACAAACCAGGTTGTTGAACAACAGAAGAAGATAGTTCCCGACACTTTGGATGTATCTGCGACATTAAATTTCCCAACAGCCGTATGATGCTGAGCTGAGTGTAGTGTGACCTTGGACGTTGCTAATTTAAAGCACGTGTGGGCATTTTTTTCCTTTTTTATTGGCAGAGTTTGTAGAGAGATCTGTGAAGGATGGGTGTGTGATGGGCGGGGAGAAGGGGAGGGAAGAAAAATAGAGTGGGGGGAGAGGAAAGAAAGAGTAGAGATAGATCGAGGAAGATAAAGGTGAGAGATAGGGGAGAGCGAGAGGGGAAAGAGAGAGAGAGCGAGGGAGAGAGAGAGAGAGGGAGTGAGATAAAGAGGAGACGGAGAGGGGAGTGAGAGAGGGGAGAGAGGGACAGGCGGGTGTCATTTTCGCTAGGAATCTTAAAGCCCGTGTTTGCATTCTTTTTTAATGGCAGAATTTTTAGGGAGACATGGGAGAGATGGACGAGTGATAGGTAGGGAGAGGGCGAGAGGGGAAAGAGAGGGATGGAGATAGGGGAGCGAGAGAGGGAGAGGGAAGAGAGAGGGAACGAGAGAGGGAAAGGGTAGAGAGATGGAAAGGGGCAGCGAGAAATAGGGAAGAGAGAGTAGGAGATAGAGAGAAGAGAGAGAGGGAAGGGAAGAGAGAGGGGCAGAGAGGGAAGAGATAAGGGGAGAGAAAGAATAGGGGAGATTGGGGAGAGAGGGGAGAGAGGGAGAGGATGGAGACAGAGGGAAAGAGAAAGACAGACAGGAAAAGATGGGGAGACAGAGGGCAAGGGAAGGGGCAGAACCTGTGTCTTGGTCAGCGAACTTGCTAACCAATATATGACCTCGACTCTACACAGAGAATACCCAAAGAGAAAACAAATATTGAGGAGAGTGTCCCGGAGTTGGTTTGTTAGTTGGTTGGTTGTGAATTTTCTAGAAGATGCGATTTTCAATTCTTTCATTAGACGTAGACAGTGAAGATTATTTGGGCACGTTATGAGAAGAAATTAATTGGAGAACTTGGTGACAACTGGCAAGATTGAGGGGAAGAGAACAAGGAGAGGGTAGAGAAGTAAATATCTAAATAACTTTGCTACATGGCATGGTCGAGACAAGAACAAAGAGCTGATCCACGACTCTGGTGATCGTGTGAGATGGCGAAACATGACCATCCACGCTTAGCGACATGGTGCATTATGATTTTGATTGCTTTCAGACTATCTGAACGATGAAAATGACTTTGCTTGTATCTGACATAGTAACACTGGTGATATCAAATAAAAAGATGACATCAAAATGTGAGATTTGTTTTCTTGTTGTGCTCTCTCGCTTTGACCTCAAGCATAGTCCATGAACGCTATTTCTAATTGCCCTGGGCTGAATGTTGCGTGTGGATTAGTTTTCCCTATTACCAGTGTCCCTCGGCCATCAGGCGAACCCACTCCGACTTTTGGGGTACTTGTCATTTTCGTCCCAAAGTCAATGACGGGAAGTCAACATTTTAGTCCATCTGACCAGTGTAGGGGTTGAACCAAGTATTTCAGCATCAGGACACGGGAATCTTAAGATCGAGCTCTTTATCCATTCAGCCATGCTGACCTACAAATAGTGAAATAATAATAGAAGGGAAATGTTTAAGCAAGTGGATACATTGGAATATCTTGGGGAAAGTTAATATAGCAGATGGAAGATGCTCAACAGAGATTAAGAGCAGAATATGTCAAGCAGAAGTTACATTCTAGAAAAGTATCGTATGCAATAAGTCACTATCATTGAATGTAAGAAAGAGAGTGCTGAAATGTTTTCTAGAATATTTCTTTTACTGTATGACAGCTAAATATGGAATGTTAATGAACAAATCTGGAAAAAGCTTGGTTGGAATATGGAATGGTAATGAACAAATCGGGAAAAACTTGGCTGGAATATGGAATGTTAATGAATAAATCTGGAAAAAGCTTGGTTGGAATATGGAATGTTAATGAACAAATCTGGAAAAGCTTGGTTGGAATATGGAATGTTAATGAATAAATCTGGAAAAAGCTTGGTTGGAATATGGAATGTTAATGAACAAATCTGGAAAAGCTTGGAAGTAACGACGTTGTGGTTCAAGAGACGAGTGTTGCCAATACTTCTGACTGCCAGAGAAACTAACAACGATTGCTGGACTAGGCTAATGAAACTAGAACATTATATACAACAATAAGAAAGCGACAAACAGCTTTTTTTGATCATGTGATGAGAAGCGAGGCATTGGAGAACATCGTGACAATTGGAAAGGTCAATGGAAAAAGAGGAAGAGGCAGACCAAGAGAAATGATGCTTTATGGACTGAGACAGTGGCATGGAGGAATATCGTCAGCAGAGTTGATCCAGATCACCAAGGACCGAGATCTGTTGAGAGACTTGCATGCCTACGTCATCTGGCAAGGCACACGATAATGATGAGGATATCTAGTGTATAGACATTTCTTCAGAAACCCTAGCAAAGAACCATCTCCCGGGGAGTGTTGTGGAACTCGCCAACCCCTTTCCCTACAGACTGGCTGGCATTTGGCCGAGGGTGATAATCACCCCCACATATTTTAGGCATAGTTGAGTTGAGCAGGCAGCACAGTTTGATATGCAATAACTGATTCAGTTCAATACACATCAGGTCAGCATGGTTGAACTGGTAATAAAGCGTGTTCGTAAACAACCGTTGTGCTGATGCCGAGGTAAGCGGTTCAACTCCTACACCGCACAGCTGGACTAACATGTTGACCTGTCGTTCTTGACTTGGGTATGTAAATTACAAGTACCTCTGAAGTCGGAGTGGGTTCGCCTGGTGGCGAGGGACACTGTTAAAAGGGAAGGCTAATCCGCACGCAAAATTCAATCCATCACTTCTATAAATAGTGTGTATGGACTACGCTTGAGTTCAAAGCGAGCGAGCGCAAACACACACACACACACACACTCACACACACACACACACACACACACACACACACATCAAGGTGACATAGTGATATGGCTTATAAATCACACGTATTTAAAATATCAGTATAGTAGTTTCCCCTATACAACTTCATTTAATGTAATATGTAAAACAACATGCCTGCTACAACAGTGACAACTTTTTAAGTCATAACTATGACACAGCCATACTTCCCAATTTTCGCCATCCATTTTTGTTTGTTTAAAACCTACTTTTTGCTTGGCACTTAATCTGGTAATAATTTTATGATCAATCAATCAATCAATCAATCAATCAATCAGGTGCCGTCTCCACAATGAAGGTTGGATGCAATGGATCTCCAACACTGTCTGTCTCTCGCCGTGACTGTACACTCTGTCAGGCGGATGTTCGTCCATCTCTTGATGTTATAATCCCACTTGTATCGTTGTCTACCTCTTGCTCGCTTGCTCTCAACCTTGCCTTCCAGTATGGTTTTTTATAAGAGTATCATGACTTTTAACGAGGCCGAAATATTTCACTTGCCTCCTCTTTATTTCTTTCATCAACTCTCTCTACTTTCCCAGTTTTTCTAGGACCTCTGCATTTAATTGTTTTTGTTTCCATGAAACCTATTCGTCTGTATATCCACATCTCCTCTTTGCGACTTTCTAGTTGCTTGTTCAATGTCCAGGCTTCCGAGCCATACAGTAGCGTTGAATAAACGTAGCATTTGACAATTCTCATTTTTAATGCGTTACTAATATCTCTAGGTCTCCCTGGCGAAGGTGTTTAACGTCTTTCTCCGTAATCCCGTATACTCTCGTGAGTAACGTGACGTGCGCGAGAATCGGTAGCGGTTCTCTCCGCGTCGGTAACTTACGGGGTATGTGAGCCGATCGCTCAGAAAGCAATGGCAAACTACTGAGCGTAATCTTGGCAAGAAATCAACAATCAGCTGAAAGATGCTGATGTTGACAACGATGTCCTGTAAAGGATTTGCGAACCCACAAAAAAATCTCTCTTGATGTTAACAATGATTTCATGCCGTTGAAAGCATTTTTGGCAATTCCTATTCTCTTTTTGATTTCTAATTCATTTCTGCCATCATCTGTTATTATGTGTTCAAGATAGGAGAAACTTGTTACTAATTTTAGTATTTTCCCGTTTACTGTGATGTTCATCGATGACCTTTCCTTTTCACTGCTAATTATCATAGTTTTTGTTTTTTGGATGGTAATATCTAAGCCACATTCTGCACTGTGCCTGTTTACTTGTTCTACTAGGTCCTGTAACTCTTGCTCACTTTCTGCTAGTAACACGGTATCGTCAGCATATCTAAGATTGTTTATGATTCTTACATTGATGGTAAGTCCAGGCATTTCAGCTTGTTTAAAAATTCTTTCTGTGTATAGGCTGAAGAGGCTTGGGGACAGTACACATCCCTGCCGTACTCCCCTTTTTATCTCCATAGTCGATGAATAGTTATTAAATATTACCGCATCTAATAGACGCCACTTGTTCCCATTACAAGTTACTACTAAGTCTGATGTCCTTTCCGTCTGCTCCTATATCTTGAAGGCACGTAATTAGTCGTTCATGTTGTACTCTATCAAAAGCTTTCTTGTAGTCTATAAAACAAACATATATACTTTTGTGAACTTCTATATATTTTTCAATTAACATCCTTAAACACATAATTGCTTCGCTGGTGCCGCTGTTTTTGCGGAACCCAAATTGTTCTTCAGCTACTTGCTCTTCTAATTTTTGTTGGATTCTTTCTTGTATGACCTTGAGTAGTATTTTAATTATGTGGCTCATTAATCATTAAGCTAATAGCTATGTAATCCTCACAATCAACAGCTCTTGGCTTCTTTGGTAGTGTGACGAAAATGGATGTTTTCGAGTCCTTAGGGATGTACCCAGTATTATATATATATATATATATATATATATATATATATATATATATATATATATATATATATATATATATCATTACATATTAATTATGTGATACTCTGTGGTAATCACATGTATTGAAAGTACATTACATCTCTTTGTCCTTATTATGTTTCAGATATTTTGGGTCGGCCCAGTGGTAGGTGCGGTACTAGCAGGTCTGCTGTATGAATACGTCTTTGCTGCTGGCGCCACTTTTGATGGGTTAAAGAAATGCCTCCTCAGGACCAAGAAGCCGAGGAAGGAACCGGAGCCTGACCAAGAAAAGACACCACTCGAGGAGGTGAAGAACGACCTTATTGAAATCGAAGACACAAAAGTCGATGTCGAGAAGCCGCAAGATGTCGCCGAACCGGAACCGGAACCGGAAAAGGGAACAGCTGAAGTGGTAGAAGTAAATGAGCAGGAGAAGAAATAGAGGAATTTTGTCTTGTTAAAATGATTAGTATAAACAAATAATGCAAGCTAAAGGAAATAATTAAATATATTCTAGAGGTTAACAATATGTGACGTGTTATATATATATATATATATATATATATATGTCTCATGTGTTGCCAGTCATTTCTTATACCGATGTTCTTACTTGCCTAATGTCAAATTGTCTAGAATCTTCTCTCTTGGTCTCCACCTGCCTCTTTTCACCTCCATCGTGTCCGTTGTAACGACATACTCCAGCTTACGCCCTCTCATGACAATCCCAAAGAATGCGGATTGTCTCCTAATGCAAGTAACCAGTTCTCTTTGTGAGTTAACATCTTTCAAGATATCTTCATTGCTCTGTCTATTTGCTCACGGTGTTCTCATTATAATTATTCAAACCACATATTCGCAGCCTCCATACACATTTTCACTTGACTACTATTGTCCATGATTAGCTTCCGTTCATCAGAACTGGCTCACTATAGCTCTTGACAACTCTTTTCCTCATCTCGATTAACAAAATGAAATCGCAGAGAATATTCTTCATCATGGGAAAGGCTGCCTTTGCTTATAATTATTTTACCTATAATGATTCTACTGTTGGGAATGAAAGCATTCAAATGTTATGACTTTAAACATTATACATTTCTTTGTGACTTACCTAGTATATTTAATGACTGTTGTAAATTAAGACTAAGTTATATGTGTGTTGCACTAAGAGATCAAAGACAGAAGAAGAGTTGCGTAATAAGAAAGCACACAGCTTGTAACGGCACGAAGTCAGTTGAGAACGGTAGAACAGAGTAATAACTTGCATATGTCATGTTTGATGATCATTTTGAATTAAGTCATCACATACGTCGAACACATTGTGCAAATGAATAGGTGGGCACGATTTCGCATTGCCATTGAACATGTAACGACTTTTTTTTTTTCCTAATTTGCATAGTTAGCTAGTCAGTCAGTTAGTCAGTCAGTCAGCTAGCCTGTTAGTTAGTTAGTTAGTTAGTTAGTTAGTTAGTTCGTTGGTCGGTCGGTCGGTCGGGCGGGCGGGCGGGCGGGCGGCTGGCTGGCTGGCTGGCTAGTTAGTTAGTTAGTTAGTTAGCTAGTTAGCTAGTTAGTTAGTTAGTTAGTTAGCAATGTATTTAGTTAAGTTCAGCTGGGTCTACACAAGACACCCACTGTCACATTCCCAGACGCCCACACACACACACACACACACACACACACACACACACACACACACACACACACACACACAGAGAGATTGGTTATCAGAACAAATAAATTGCTCAACATTCGTTCTTCACCATACTACATCGATATTGTTCTTTGCTCAGTAACAGTTATTATAATGTGTTTGTTCCCGTTCATCCGTAGCTTAGCGTGTTTGTTCTTTAAGTGCGCACATCCGCCATCATAATCAAGAAAAGAATTAGTGCCACGTTATGTTATTTCTATCCTTGTGTTCATGTATACTTTAAAATGTCAGTTAATGCTGCTATTATTGTATTGGTTTTAATAACTGTGCGATTTGTTTCATTGATGCATGCCTTTGTTATTTGAATGTTAATTTGATATTGTAACACGCACATAAATCACTATATTCAGTATTCTTTAGACAGTTTATATTACGGTGTTTTAATTGCAAAAAAAAAAAAGAGTAAAGAATAACGTTTTCATACTATCTTGATGTCATGGATTTTCATATTATCTTGGGTTGATCATTAGCCAGTAGACAACACTCCACCTTTTAGGTGAAATTGAACCCTGAACTCGCGGCAGTGTAGACGAGTACACTACTCACCAGTTATAACGACTTTATGTAACAATTATTACGTCAGATCTCTTGTTCCAGGTGTATTGGTGTTGTTACCTTTCCTCTGGAGAAAACTATGTAGGCCGAGAGATGAATCATGCTTCATGGGCATCACATGGTGACTATCCTCAGCCCAGGCGTTGTACTATGGAGAGGTATAACTCAATTTTACAAACTATCCCCTGTCAAGACGGCAAGGTGTCAGTCAGATCACTTGTCGTCTTCACAGCCCAGGTAGGGTTGACCATATCTCCTGTACTCCGTCTCTCGCCATTATAATACAGACTAACAAACTGTGACAACGAAAGGGAGGGGAGCAACCATGCGAAGCCCATTTTTATCTATGTCCGTGTGATCTTAGCTGAAGAAGGGGGCTTGGCACAGCAGCGTGGCGGTCAAGTGATCGAATCCCCATCAAGACGATGATTTTTTTTTTATCTCAGTAAATTCTTTACCGTACATATTTACTTTTGTTTTTAAAAATGAATTAACAAGTTGATTAAAAGAAAAACAAAATTTAAAGGAACACATTTCATTAACATGGTAAGGGACATAACAACATAAGTTATCTCAAGGGACATTACTTAAAATAGAAGGAATGTATTGTGAAATTTAAATATTTGTAGTATTAATATAATCTTTCATAAAGTTTTCATAGAAATTAGCGACCATGATATAATAAAGGGATAATACTGTAAAGTTTGTATAAAAGTAATGGCTTTTACATGTGTGAGAAATTTATAACACATTTTTATTTATTTCTCCTGGATATAACATTAAATGGTTTTATCCTTTTATTTTATTATATTACAGTCTATTACCCCATATGGACAACAATCACCTTTGGTTTAATAGGACTGTGAGGGTAAAGCCATGGGCAGCTGCTTTTGTGGCTGACTCAATCACAGGACTATCATTTCTGTGCAGGTGATGAACCCTAGCTATATCTTGCCCTAGAAGTTGAACCGGGTAGGGGTAAGGGTGAGATCGAATTCAACAAATTTTGTGTAATTTTTGTCTAACTCCTATATGGAATAATTTTTGTTTGCTAATATGATCACAGGACATACAAGGACGTTGGAACTGCGGTCGCTTTTAAGAAAAGCTTTGAAAATCTATTTCTAATGTATGTTCTCAGAATGTGAGGAGTTCAACATTTGATTGGGCAGCTTCTGGTTCATTATAAACAAGAATCCACCCAGTGGGAATCTATACTGTTGTGGATGCAACTATATTACTCTGCTGACTTCCCTCCATCTATTCATATCTGAGTGTTTGAACAACTCTGGCCACACATTTCTCACTTGGCACTTCTAACAGTTGAATTGGACGCAACTTTTGTAGAAAAAAGAGCTCCTCTCAGAACCAAACTGAACTCAACAGTTTTGCCTTCTTGACAACAAAGGAGTTGTGTTTAAATATTATTTAATAATTTAATGTTTTTTTTTTTTTTTTTTTATCTTTTAGTTCTGATTGTGTTGTCCCGTCCTTGATGAAGATTTATGTAATCGAAGCGTCGTGTGTCCAAGAATACTTATTTGTTATTTTATTATTATATTATATATATATATATATATATATATATATATATATATATATATATATATATATATATATATATATACTCTTGAATTGTCTCTTTTGGGGGACTTTCACTCTGTGATCTATGCCGACCTTTATGGAGTCCGATGTAAGGGTAGGCGCACTGTGTCCGTGTTTTGTATGCCTCATCTCTTCGCAGGAGTTACGCATACCTATGGTCAGCATGCCAAAAGACGTGGACAATAAACCTCTATGTATTTACCACACACCCTATACGCCTCAAAGACTAGAAAAATCCTTTACATTACGTATTTACCATATACCCAAAAAAATCCACAGGACGTGGAGAAGTCCTTTACTTATTTACCATATACCCAAAAAGCTAAAGTATTCCTTTACGTTAACTGTACTGTACTTCTGTCTAGCTGGGCATGAGCAATATATGTAATTATGTTTGTTTCAATTATGACTGTAATCTTTGTGTTATTCCCCTTTATTGAACTCTCTGAGACCGTTAAAAGCAGTGGTTCTCAACCTTTTATGGCCCGTGCACCCTTTAACCATATGTCAAGATGTCATTCCCCCCTTTATAGCGAACGAAAGAAGAAGAATTTCCCCCTTTCCAAAATTATTATCCTCCAAAGGTGCATTTTTTTATATTCACGTTAATTTATTAACACACCGCATTAATCATATTATAATAAACACACAGTTAAAACATCAGAGAAGTGCCACTTAATACACGACACCAGGATGCCAGAAAATTGTGCTTCATCAAACAAAACGCTCAATAGAAAACCAGGATATTGTGCCTGAAGCCATTTTGAGTCTGCCAATCTGTGGTATGAATCCCCCCCCCCCCCCCAAAATTCCCCCCTTGGGAAGAATTCCCCACTGGTTGAGAACCACTGGTTTAAAGTGTTTCAAAGGCAAGGTGATCGACTTCATTGCACTGGGTTTTATCCCATACAGCTCTGTCTCTTTCTGAGGCCTCCCGAAAGGTCTCACAGAGCATCACACTTCCAGCGACGACCCCGAGAAAACTGCACCCGGGAACCGAACGACGTAGCCCAGAACCGAACCGACAACCTTCATAACGCGAGGCAGGCAGCGTCTTTATTTGGCCGGGTAGACTCCTTCTGAGACCGGCTAATTGGTCCGGCACCCGCTGGAACACCCAAGTGTAGTGTTTATTCTTAAATTAAGTGCATTGACGCTCAGGTCTTCGGTCCTCCCAAGAGGGCATCCATCTGTCTGACTGAGGCTGGTGTAAAGAACGTTATCCAGACCCTATACCAATGTTTCATCTCTGCGGGGACTGTAGTACATAGCTCCAACCCCCTCTCCAAACTCAGAAAACAGCAGACAAGAGTGGGAGATGGATATTTGAACTTTAAAACTGCAGAGAGGTATATTAGGATGCAACCGTGTGATGATTCAGCACAGGTTGTATAGACTTCTTGGTGGTAGATTGCCTATAGACAAGGGGGAGGTGGTCGTGTGTTTGTGGGACCAGATGGAGAAGGCGAGGGGGGGGGGCAGATTGAGAACCTGTATGTGGAAATAATGAGATTGCGGAGGATCGGTAGGGGATCTGGAAGAATGTCGAAACTGAGAGGGAAGACCAGCAGAACTTTAAATCATATTGCGGTGGGAACTATTAGTAGTATGACTCTTCGCTGGCTGTTGAACGACGGGACGGAGCACGTATGGGAATGTCCTGAATGCAGTGATGTCGGTTCTTAACTCAACTCAACTCAATTAGGACCATGTTGGTCATATTTCCTTCAGGGAGTTTAGGGTGTCATTATCAACAGACGCCAACCCAAAAGAGAGGACAGGGCATTAGCATAAGCAGGGGAGGGGGGTGTATTGAACCTAAGGAATGAAGGCCGCCTGGCTAGTGTAGTCCCCATGAACTATGCAGGCCACCTGGGTAGTGAGATGGGACGCCAGTGTGTATTGTTGCCTACGTAACAAATCCCATGGCAGTTGGCATGGTCGAGACAAGAACACAGAGCTGATCCACGACTTAGGCGATCGTGTAAAGTGGGGAAACAAGAACCCCCATGCTTTTCGGCATGGCACTTGACGATGATGAAGAAATATAGCAGGCTAATTTTTGAGGTGATAATTTTGTATGGATACCAAATGCTGTTACAAATATCTAACTGGCCCTTGGCAGAAAATAGGTTACACACCGTTGTCGTAAGTAAATATTTCTACGGGGGCTGAGTGGACTCGGGGTATGGTGTCCGCCTCGTGTGCTGTAGGTCCCGGGTTCAGGCCCCGGTGAGGGCCGGGATTTTTTCACGTGGACTTCTAGTAAAAAAATGTCCCCCTGGTCTCTGGATAGTGAGATCGGACGCCCGTGTGTATTGTTGTTCACGTAAAAAATCCCTTGGCAGTTGGAAATTGAAAAAGAGTAGTCTAACGGCGTTGCCCGGGCAAATTTTCGAGTTAAAGATCTACCCAAATTATTTCAGTATCCTCGCCGGTGCTACGGAGTTCGTGCAGTGTGCTGAAATTCTCCGGACTCAGACTTGAGTTAGAAGTATAATGGAACACTTATGGGTTACCCCGTGTGCCGTGATGTTGATCCGTCGACTAAACTGAATTGAACTATTTCTATTTGCATTGTCATTTCGTGTGCGCTTTCTTGACTGAAATGATTCGTTTTGTGATAGTGATTACAAATATGCGAAGTGTGATCCCGTTCATTGATAATATTGTATATGCACATTTGAATTTATTACATATTATTAAAATATGATTAGTGATTAGTTATGACCATTATCATCGCACTCCGGACAGGACAATAGGTGCTCCACCTTCCCCCTTAACATCCCCGTCATCCGTGACAAATCAGCCAGTGTATATAAAGTGTATATTAGTTTATTATTAAATGTCACAGTTTTTATCCAAAAGGAATTTATTACTTTCATGTCAATGGTAATGCTGTATAACCAAATACAATATTTTACTTTACTCATGCTAATCAATATGCTACATAGTACATACTCAAGTGGTATTGTTACTTTACTATTTAATGTAATGTTACTTTACTATTTATTGTAATGTTACTTTACTATTTAATGTAATGTTACTTTACTATTTATTGTAATGTTACTTTCTATTTGTTGTAATGTTACTTTACTATTTATTGTAATATTTCACAAGAATCATTAAGCTCCTCATCAGATATATTGGATATATGGCGCTAGTTCAATACTTTTAGACAAATCTGGACTCCGCGGGTGATGAGATCAATGCCACGCCGACCACTTTTACCCCCCCCCCTCCCCTCCACCCCCACCCGAAGATTTCCTTGCGCCTATTTTATGCTGGGTCGACCTAAGACCCAGGTCAATTAAATATAACCCTCGCCTCGCAGGGGGGTCGGACAGCAATGTGTATTTAGTCTTTTAGAAATTAGCCAGCTCATTATATTCCTTAGTGGTTATTTCTCCCTCTGACCATCTGCTTACAGTATTGCTATCCACAACACAGAATGGTATTGAAAACCTAGTAATCTTAACCCAATTTAATAGTGAAAATCACAACTTATATCTTAACATAGCAAAAACAAAGATAATGCATACAGATAAAACACCATGGAGACAGAATCGTATGTTAATGAGGAAAAATTGGAGGTGGTGGAAAATTTTGAATATCTTGAATCATTGATTACCAACCAACAACAGTGACACAATGAAAGAAATTAAAAGACGAATATCTATTGCTCGTCATTATGTTACATCCTCTCTCGATGATTCTATTACCTTGTGGTGTCGAGGTAAAGCATAAACAGCGGGAGAGTGCCCGTTTACGGGTTTCATATATCGCGATGTCTATAGACTCTGTTATTCTCCCTTCCATCGTTTACATGGTTGGCCTCTTCTTCTGGTTCCATTTTGTCTGTAAATCAATGTAGCAAATTCAATAGCATTATTACTTTTTTCATATATATATATATATATATATATATATATATATATATATATATATATATATATATATATATATATATATATATATATATATATATTACCCTTTAATTCACATTAAGTGTTATTAATCAAATAATTTTCTATTATGAATACCATTTGTTATTGTTAATATGGCAATTCCTGAATGCCTAAACCAACATTGCAGCATTACCATAGATTGTCGTGCGGTATCGCAGTGACCATCACTTTCGCCTGCGTGGTGGTATCGTAGTGGCCATCACTTTTACCTGCGGGGCGGTATCGCAATAGCCATCACTTTTACCTGCGGGGCGGTACCGCAGTGGCCATCACTTTTACCTGCTAGGCGGCATCACAGTGGCCATCACTTTTACCTGCGAGGAGGTATCATAGTGGCCATCACTTTTACCTGCGAGGAGGTATCATAGTGGCCATCACTTTTACCTGCTAGGCGGCATCACAGTGGCCATCACTTTTACCTGCGAGGAGGTATCATAGTGGCCATCACTTTTACCTGCGAGGAGGTATCATAGTGGCCATCACTTTTACCTGCCGGGCGGTATCGCAGTGGCCATCACTTTTACCTGCGAGGAGGTATCATAGTGGCCATCACTTTTACCTGCGAGGAGGTATCATAGTGGCCATCACTTTTACCTGCGGCCCGCTGATCTTGTGTTCACATCAATTTCCAGGCGGATTTTACCGGTACTCCCACATCCAGCCCAAAACTTTCATCAGAAACTGTTGTGGGCAGTAAAGCGGCTGGCTTGATATTGATATGTCACCCATCGAGTAAGATTGGTCTATCACAACATCGCGGATGGCACCATATACAAGATCGAGCGAAGAGATAACAGAATAATTGACAGAAGAGAAGTAACATAATGATTGAGAGGCGGTAACATAACGATCGAACGAATAAATAACAGAATGATTCAGAGAGGAGAGGTAAAAGAATGATTGAGAGAAGAGGTAACATATTGATCGAGAGAACAGGTAAAGGAATGATCGAGAGAAAAGATAACATATTGATCGAGATGGGTATGGAGATGGGATACTCAATGAGTATACAAGACTCCCGTATTTTTACCTTCTATAAATAGCGAGGCCCAGCCTGGCGTAATAGCTTGACCGCTCGCCTGTAGTGACAGTGATCACGTGATCCAGTCCCCTTCTATGGTTGCATTTTATTTGCTTGGCCTGACCTTTCAGGTCAACCCAGTCTGTAAGTGGTACCAGCAAATCTTGTGGGGAGTAAAGGCGGCTGACGCGATCTTGTGGGGAGTAAAGGCGGCTGACGTGATCTTGTGGGGGAGTAAAGGGGGCTGACGTGATCTTGTGAGGAGTAAAGGCGGCTGACGCGATCTTGTGGGGGAGTAAAGGCGGCTGACCTGATCTTGTGGGGAGTAAAGGAGGCTGACGCGATCTTGTGGGGAGTAAAGGCGGCTGACGTGATCTTGTGGGGGAGTAAAGGGGGCTGACGTGATCTTGTGAGGAGTAAAGGCGGCTGACGTGATCTTGTGAGGAGTAAAGGAGGCTGACGTTATCTTGTGGGGGAGTAAAGGCGGCTGACGTGATCTTGTGGGGGAGTAAAGGAGGCTGACGTGATCTTGTGGGGGAGTAAAGGCGGCTGACCTGATCTTGTGGGGCAGTAAAGGCGGCTGACCTGATCTTGTGGGGAGTAAAGGCGGCTGACCTGATCTTGTGGGGAGTAAAGGAGGCTGACGTGATCTTGACCACATCCAGGCATCAAGTGCTGAGTGGGCTATTAGAATATGAAGAGAGCACCATGTACCTCAAACACTCTGCATACACGGAAAGGGGTTCTGTACTTGCCATAAAACGTCATCGCTTCTGGGGTGGAATATTTATCAAAGACCACACTGGCTCTAAGCATGGGGTATATGTTTGAGAGTGTCTGAGTGTGTGTGCCTGCAAGCGAGCATGTCTATATATATATATATATCCTTTACAGGGTGTCGCAGTCACCCCCCCCCCCCAACCCGAGCATTTTTTGTTGGGGTGCTATTTGTGACTCCTTGGCAAGTTTAC
The DNA here is from genome assembly GCA_963921405.1 of Cepaea hortensis. Taxonomy (NCBI): domain Eukaryota; kingdom Metazoa; phylum Mollusca; class Gastropoda; order Stylommatophora; family Helicidae; genus Cepaea; species Cepaea hortensis. The sequence continues at coordinate 17,204,026 of OY992889.1, forward strand.
GTACAGTAGTTTGTCATTACTTCATAAACGACCGGTACCCATACCATTGTATGAACATCATCGCAAGGCGGTCTGCTTCCAATCCGCCAGCAACTGTGTTTCGAACGCGGTATGCGGGATTAAGAATTTCGTTTGCGACCTCTTCGCCACTGAGCTCTCATTAATAAAAGTAACCAACAAAACAAGAAGGAAAGAATAAACCCTCTGTACATACTTCAGGCGCGTTAGGCATGTGGAGCTTGATCCCCATTTCCATAGACCAAAGGGCACTCAGTTATTGATTTCGTCGGTATCGCTCCGGCGGCCTTTGCTTCCCAAGACATTTCCTGGTGCTTATTTTAGGCTGGGACTTACTGGGAACCCAGGTCACTTTTTAAAAATTCGAAACTGCTCTGATACGTATCAAACCCAAGACTACAGCTACGACAGGTGAGCGTATTGCCGCTACGAGACCTGCATTACTGAGTAGTTGAAATCGTTGTGACAAACGAACAACACATGTTTACTGTATGCATTTAAAGTGTATGATTTGTTTTCATTGCCTATTGCCTTACTGTAAATATCACACATTTTAAGTCAGCACAATTTTGTATTTGCAACTATCATTAACATACTTCTTTTACATTCAGGTATCTTTTCAGTGTTCTTGTATTTTCAGCATTCTTAAAGTAATAAACGTATATTCATCATTACTGTTGTTTTGTTTCTTATTGAACTGATTCTTTCAGATCTACTTCATTGCACCGGGTTCTATTCCGTACGTTCTTTCCAAAGAACGGCCTGCTAAGAGCTTCGCACAGAGCACAAACTCTGTTGCTCCAGCGCGACTCCTGGTATCCAGATGAAGTAGAAATTGCTTTCGTGAAGCAAATGAGAGATTTCGAAAACGAATTCGCCACGCTGGTAGCGCGAGGCAGGTGATTAGACCACTTCGTCACTTCACCACTTCACAACTTCGTCACTTCACAACTTCGCCACTTCACAACTTCACCCCTTCAAGACTTCACAACATTGCCACTTCACCGCTTCACCACTTCACCACTTCACAACTTCGTCACTTCACAAATTCGCCACTTCACCATTTCACCGCGTCACCACTTCACCACTTCACCACTTCACTATTTCGCCACTTCACCACTTCACAACTTCACCACTTCGTCACTTCACCACTTCACCACTTCGCCACGTCGTCACTTCACCACTTCGTCACTTCACCACTTCGTCACTTCGCCATTTCACCACTTCGTCACTTCACCACTTCGTCACTTCACCACTTCACCACTTCACCACTTTGCCATATCTGAGACGCGACAGAATCAACCCCTCAAAGCTTACCACAGCCTTGTAGAGAATTAAATAAAAGTGCATGTTACGATTATGCAGAGAAACAAGAAGCATCATTTGACAAATGGTACCAATACTAAAGATCAAACACGTATCAGTAGATACTTAAAAAATAACTACAACACAATCTTCTTACCATATCTATGCTACCAAGTTTAAACCTGGACAATGACAGAACAACAATTTAAAAATTACAATTGAAATGAGATTCCTGAGAATATGTGATCTATCAAGAAGGAACGAAATAAGAAATCATGAAATCAGGATTACAAAGTGGGTAATAGTAGCGCTAGAGTTCATAAGAAAACAGCAAGTGAAATGGTTAGACCACATAACTAGGCAACCAACTAACAGTATACCAGAACATGCAATGATGTACAGGCCAAGCGGAACCAGAAGTAGAGGCCGACCATGTAAACGATGGACAAAGGGAATAACATAGTCCAGAGAATCTCGATATTTGCAATAACGGGCACTCTCCAGCTGTATATGTTACACCTCGACAGCGCGAGGAACAAGGTGAAATGAGATAAGACAAGATGCATAAATACATCTACATATTTCTACAAGGAGATAAGGCCTCTTGACCAATAGGGACATAATACATTTCATTGTCTCGGAAATTGGTGTGTTTAGTTGGTTATTATTCATAAGGAATACGCGTTGAGAGCAACAGTACCGACTGTACAGTTCCAATAGCTTTCTTTACAGTTGCGAAGTCAACTATTTCAATATTGAAGAGCACAAACCGGGCAGAAGTAGCAGTTAATTATAGAAACTACAGCTAGGCTTATATAGCTCCTGCAAAAAGTTGAGACATACTACTAAAATAATGTGTCAAAGTCTCACGTCGCTTGTTTGTCTATGACTCGACAGGTAAATGACATGTACACAAAAGTCAGTCAAGTCTGATACACATGATCAATACATATTTAATAGTGGAAAAACGAAATATACAATATCACAATGCTTAGCGCTCAGCACTGCACTCGTCCGTTCAAATAATAATATCTTCGCTCACACAACGAGCACACACACAGTCGGATCTCAAATATATCGCAGCGCTAGCAAACACACAGATTGGTTATACGAGTCACTCTCTCAAATAAACATCCAGACACGTCTTTCCTCATCCAAAGCCCTGTATCGTCTCCCCAAAGCTTTCAGTCTGGGTTCCTATCACGTGGTATTCAATCTTGTGTTGTCTGAAGCCACTCGTGCGTCGCAGTATTTGGCCGTGTCCTGTCCGTGAACTAAGGGCCAGTCTTTCTGTTGACGACTGCTGTCTCACGTAGTACAGTCCAAGGGTCTGCTGTCCTGTCTGTTCAAGGGCATACTGTCCTGTCTGCTGTTCCCCTGTCCTGTCTTCTATTCCCATGTCCTGTCTCTAGGATCTGTCCTCCATATAAAGTCCCTAGGACTCTGACACGCTCCCCTTGCTCTCCCCTGTGTCACTTATCCTATACTAATAAGTGACACGTTGTCGTATGTTTATCTAATTAGTTTGAGCTAACTCGTCAGAGGCATTTAAGGAGTCACTAAATCAATCAATCAATCATGTGCCATGCCGGAAAGCGTGGGCGGTCATGACTCGCCATTTCACTCGATCACCAGTGTCGTGGATCAGCTCAGTGTTCCTGTCTTGTCCATGCCATGTGGCCAAGCCATCCAGGTATTTTCCTCTCGGTCTTCCTCTTGGTCTGTTCCCTTCGATCTTGCCAGTTGTCACCAAGTTCTCCAAAGTAGTAGACTAGGGACTCCAGACCCCACTTTCAGCCTCCATAGTAGTGTTTATGAAGGAAATATGGGTAAAATGGCTCCAGCCTGGAGGCTGAAGGAAATATTTTTTGGGCGGGTGAAATTTTTTTTCGGCGTGCCTGGTGGGAATTTTTTTTCGGCGTGCCTGGTGGGAATTTTTTCGTGGGAACGGGTTTTTTGACGCTGCCTGGTGGGGTGTAAAAAGTAATTAAATGTTTAGTTGGTTCTGGAAGAGGGGAAAGTTATTTTGGTTACATTAGTATGTGTGATGTATAAACAAGGGTGTGATGGGTCGTGGTTATACTCGAAGTAAGAGGTGGTTACTATCATCTGAACAGTGTGATAGTAGTGAAGGGTGGTATATTCACCGATTACAAAGGAAATCTTATAAAGTTATAATGGGTATGGTGGTAAGGGATATTAGTGATCAAGTAGGAGTGATACAGGGGTGGTCATAAATATAATAAGAGGTGTTCGCAATTACACACTGGTCAACCAGTGGTCAAGCAGTGGTCAAGCAGTGGTCAAGTAAGGAAATTTTAGGGAAAAGTGATTGTAATGAGATGGTGATGATTAAAGAGTGGTAAATTAGTGGTCAAGCAGTGGTCAAGCAGTGGTCAAGTGGTCAAGTAAGGAAAATTTTAGGGAAAATTGGTCGTAGCGACATGGTAATGCTTAAATTAGTGGTAAATTAGTGGTCAAGTAGTGGTCAAGCAGTGGTCAAGCGGTGGGTAAGTGATGAAAATTTTAGGGAAATTTTAGGGAAAAGTGATTGTAATGAGATGGTGATGATTAAAGAGTGGTAAATTAGTGGTCAAGTAGTGGTCAAGGAGTGGTCAAGTGGTCAAGTAAGGAAAATTTTAGGGGAAAATGGTCGTAGTGACATGGTAATGTTTAAATTAGTGGTAAATTAGTGGTCAAGTAGTGGTCAAGCAGTGGTCAAGCAGTGGTCAAGTGAGGAAAATTTTAGGGAAATTTTAGGGAAAAGTGATTGTAATGAGATGGTGATAATTAAAGAGTGGTAAATTAGTGGTCAAGGAGTGGTCAAGGAGTGGTCAAGTGGTCAAGTAAGGAAAATTTTAAGGAAAATTGGTCGTAGTGACATGGTGATGATTAAATTAGTGGTAAATTAATTATCAAGTAGTGGTCAAGCAGTGGTCAAGTGGTCAAGTGAGGAAATTTTAGGGGAAAAGTGATTGTAGCGACATGGTGATGCTTAAAGGGTGGTAAATTAGTGGTCAAGTAGTGGTCAAGCAGTGGTCAAGTAGTGGTCAAGGGGTCGAGTGACCACTTAAATTGTAGAGGACGATGTGCCTAAGATTATGGTAGTGATTAAAGTGATCGATGACGTGGTCAAGCAGAGGTCAAGCAGTGGTCAAGTAGTCAAGTAAGGAAATTGTAGGGGAAAGTATGTATAGTGCAATGGTGGTGGGTAAAGTGAGGAAGAATCAATAGTAGTGATAATACTACTACGAATATTAGCGACAAGCACAAAGACAACCAAGTACATACTTGATACACACAAATAAAAAGACAACGAAACACACACACACACGTACACACATACAGATACAAAGGCAACCATACCATTACTACTCTCACAACAACAACTATACACAAGTACATACCCATAATCAATTACACAAATTCAAACCTACAAACACAAAGACAACCACACACACATGTACACACTTGATACACACAAATACAAAGACAGACAAGTACACACCCATAATCAATTACACAAATACACACCTACAACCACAAAGACACCCAAGTACACACACACACACACTCACCCATACACAAGAACACTCAAAGACAAATACATAATACATTTCAGTATGTGTCTTTGTTTCATTGTCTGTCAGTGTTGATGTCTCTCGGAACAATAAGTAAAAACAAAACCACTAAAGAAAATCATCAAATATAAGTGTGTACATGTGTGTGTGGTTGTCTTTGTGTTTGTAGGTGTGAATTTGTGTAATTGATTATGGGTATGTACTTGTGTATAGTTGTTGTTGTGAGAGTAGTTGTGATGACAGTATTAATCATTGGCGATGGGTGTGTCTGTGCTGTCTCTGCACTTGTGTATATCTGTTGATACTGATAGTAGTAATGGTATGGGTTGTCTGTGTATGGTTGTCTTTGTATTTGTCTTTGAGTGTTCTTGTGTATGGGTGAGTGTGTGTGTGTGTACTTGGGTGTCTTTGTGGTTGTAGGTGTGTATTTGTGTAATTGATTATGGGTGTGTACTTGTGTACTTGTCTGTCTTTGTATTTGTGTGTATCAAGTGTGTACATGTGTGTGTGGTTGTCTTTGTGTTTGTAGGTGTGAATTTGTGTAATTGATTATGGGTATGTACTTGTGTATAGTTGTTGTTGTGAGAGTAGTAATGGTATGGTTGCCTTTGTATCTGTATGTGTGTACGTGTGTGTGTGTGTGTTTCGTTGTCTTTGTATTTGTGCGTATCAAGTATGTACTTGGTTGTCTTTGTGCTTGTCGCTAATATTCGTAGTAGTATTATCACTACTATTGATTCTTCCTCACTTTACCCACCACCATTGCACTATACATACTTTCCCCTACAATTTCCTTACTTGACTACTTGACCACTGCTTGACCTCTGCTTGACCACGTCATCAATCACTTTAATCACTACCATAATCTTAGGCACATCGTCCTCTACAATTTAAGTGGTCACTCGACCCCTTGACCACTACTTGACCACTCCTTGACCACTACTTGACCACTAATTTACCACTCTTTAATCATCACCATCTCATTACAATCACTTTTCCCTAAAATTTCCCTAAAATTTTCCTCACTTGACCACTGCTTGACCACTGCTTGACCACTACTTGACCACTAATTTACCACTAATTTAAACATTACCATGTCACTACGACCAATTTCCCCTAAAATTTTCCTTACTTGACCACTGCTTGACCACTGATTGACCACTAATTTACCACTCTTTAATCACCACCATATCATTACAATCACTTTTCCCTAAAATTTCCTTACTTGACTACTTGACCCTTACTTGACCATTGCTTGACCACTGGTTGACCAGTGTGTAATTGCGAACACCTCTTATTATATTTATGACCACCCCTGTATCACTCCTACTTGATCACTAATACCCCTTACCACCATACCCATTATAACTTTATAAGATTTCCTTTGTAATCGGTGAATATACCACCCTTCACTACTATCACACTGTTCAGATGATAGTAACCACCTCTTACTTCGAGTACAACCACGACCCATCACACCCTTGTCTATCACTACGCATACTAATGTAACCAAAATAACTTTCCCCTCTTCCAGAACCAACTAAACATTTAATTACTTTTTACACCCCACCAGGCAGCGTCAAAAAACCCGTTCCCACGAAAAAATTCCCACCAGGCACGCCGAAAAAAATTCCCACCAGGCACGCCGAAAAAAAAATTTCACCCGCCCAAAAAATATTTCCTTCAGCCTCCAGGCTGGAGCCATTTTACCCATATTTCCTTCATAAACACTACTATGGAGGCTGAAAGTGGGGTCTGGAGTCCCTAGACTACTACTCTCCAATCCATTTCTTCTCATAACATGTCCAAAAAATTTTGACTGTCTACGTCTAATTTCTCTAATCAGTTTACGATGTTCATTTGTCTCCTGTAGTACTTGGTCATTGGTTTTTCTGTCTGTCCATGGTATTCTTTGCATTTTCCTCAAAAACCACATTTCTGCAGCCATCAGATGTGTTTTCAGCTTGACTGCTCATTGTCCAAGTTTCACATCCATACAAAAGAACAGGCTCTATGTATCCCCTCAACACTATTTTTCTGGTTTCAATTGACATCGTTTTATTGGTCAGAATGTTTTTCATCTTGCTAAAGGCTACTTTCACAATGGCGATTCTTGTTCTAATCTCTTCAAGGCATCTCCCATCAGATGTTATGACTGTTCCAAGATAATTGTACCGATTCACTTGTTGAAGAATATTTCCATTTACTTGTATATTACATTGTGGCATTTCTTTATTCCTAGTGACGACCATAACCTGAGTCATTTTACAATTTAATTCTAACCCCAGTTGCTCACTGTGTACAACAACCGTATCTACTAATTGTTGCAGGTCCTGCGCATTGTCTGCAATTAATACTGTATCATCTGCATATCTAATGTTATTGATGTTTCGTCCTCCAATGCTGATTCCATTTATATCCTCTACATTTCTGAAAATATTTTCACTGTATAGGGAAAAAAGATCTGGAGACATCACACAACCCTGCATAACACCTCTCTTAATTGGCTGATACTGTCCCACTTCATTATCAATCCTTATTGCAGCTTGTTGTTTCCAATATATGTTTTTTATAAGTCTAATGTCTTTCCCATCAATTTGTAGATCTGCAAGCATATCCACCATGTTGACATGTCTAACTCTATCAAAAGCCTTTGTATAGTCAATAAAGCAAAGATGTATATCCTTGTTTACTTCTATAGCACGTTCAATAACTGTTCGCAGCATATACACAGCATTTACTGTACCCTTTCCTTCTACAAACCCACATTGTTCTTCCCCTATTTCAGGTTGTATCTTCTTCCTCACTCTTTGCATGATAATTCTTAGCAAAATCTTTGTGATGTGACTCATTATACTAATTGTTCTATGTTGATCACATTCCAAGGTTCCTGATTTCTTTGGGATTGCAATAAATACAGAGTTACATAATTCAGGAGGTACATCTCCAGTATCATATAATGTGTTCAGCAGTCTGGTGACTTGCTCCAGTCCAAATTCTTTTAAAGCTTTAATCATTTCTGTTGTTATGTTATCTGCACCGGGGGCCTTGCCAGCTTTCATATGCTTAAGAACATTTCGAACCTCCATCTCCAAAATTGGTGGTCCTTCATTATTAAATCTAATATCATACTGTTCGTCTCTGTTATCATCATAAAGGTGTTTCACATAATCTGTCCATATCTGTAGAATCTGGTCTTTTTCTATTATGATTTTGCCATCTTTAGTTTTTAGACATCCTGTTGATGTACTTGTTCTTTTATTAGTAAGTTCCTGAATTCTTTTGTGCACTAATTTGGTATTTTGACTGTTGTGTTGGTTTTCAATGTCTAAGCACTTTTCCTCAAGCCATGCTTCTTTTGCCTCCTTACATAATATTCTGACTTGTCTATGAATTTCTTCATATTTGACAGAATTATTTTTCTTGAGTCTTCTTGTTTCCATGAGGTGTAGAATTTCTTCAGTCATTTCTTACGACCCACCTTCTTTAATTTTGGAATAGTTGTTTTTGCAGCCACATTGATTGAATTCTTCTACGTTTCCCATTGATCATCCACATCCTGGAATGTCTCTAGATCAGACAATATTTCAAATCTGTTCTGTACTTCTATGTTGAATTTGTTTAGTATTTCCTTGTCATTACTCAATGTACACAAATCATATTTAGTGTTTCCTGTTATATACTTGACTTTCTTCAACTTGCTAGCCAAAAATATCAAATATCCAGAACGGACACACCATACATCCAATAACAGGATCGCGTCGCACACTTTTAGCTACTCCACCTGAAACACAAGCCAGACGACATACTCCCGTCACATCAAGAACCAATAGGCCAGAAGTGTGCAGACCACTCATAACCACGGCACCTGAAATCCAAGCCAGACGGGACATTTCCACCACACCAAGTCCATACAATACGTCGTCTTTCACACACTGGAATCACATTTGACACGACCCTGTCCTTCAAGGACCATGTGGAGACGATTGTGACACGATCTCAAAAGGGACTCAATGCACTTAAAACTATGGCTGCAATGGACACAGAGCAGAGCATGCTTTTCACACTATACCAGCACTTGATTCTCTCAGTGACTGATTATGGACTAGGACTGCTCACTTTCTCAAAGTGTCAGTTGGTGAAATTAGAGCGCATACAGAACGCAACTATGCGGTTCATTCTGGAATGCACCTGAGAACGAACTAACTAACGGACTTTATTTTCAAAGGGTAACAAATTGGGCACTCAGGCCCGTCATACATTCGGCCCTTCCAATCACTCATCTTTCGTTCATCAATAATGCATAGGAAAAAACATTGTCAAATGTATTTTGTAAGCATAAAAAATGCATATTACCATGTTATGAGACATATCCACCACCAACCAACACATCCCCTATTCACACCACATCTCCCACCCAACCACACACAAAACCCAGACACACATAATTCCCCCAGCCATCCACAACATCCCCACACCTACACATCTCCCCACCTACACACACCTTCAACCCACCATATATCCCATCCACCCACACCTCAAGCACACATACATTCCCCAACCCACACATCTCCCACCCACACACATCCACCTACCTACACACATCTCACCACCCACTCACATATCCTCCACCTGTCCCATTACCCACCAACAATCACCCACCCACATATTCTCCTCCACCCAAACACCTCCAACCACCCAGCCAAACACACATCCCCCACGCACACACTCATCTCTCCGCCAACTCACATATCCCGCACCTACCCACACACAAATTCCCCATCCACCCACATAATCTCCCATCTCCGCCAGGCCACTCGCAGATCCTGAGCCCACCCATACAAACATCCCCACCATCTCCTAACCTACACACACTCACTCACCCACATATCCTCTACCCACCCACACATCCTCCACCCACCCTTCACCCAACCAAACATCCCTTAACCACACATCCCTTAACCACACACCCCTATCCATATAAAATCACCCACCCACACATCCTCTACCCAACCCCACACCCTCCACCCACCCATCCTCCAGCCACACATCCCTTAACCACACACCCCTACCCATATATACATACATCCCCACACACACACACACACACACATCTCACCACCCATACACACATCCCTCGTATACATCCCCACCCACCAACACATCCCCCCATTCACAAACATACACCTCCCTCCACGCACACACAACCCACATACACATCACCCACCCATACACTCATCCCCTCACACAAACCCTCCACACACGTACTTAACCCTCAACCGCTAACACCCACACATCCCTCACCCACTCATCAACACATACATCCCCCATCTACCCACCCACACTCACACACACCAACCACCCATCTAAACATACAACCCCCACCTTCACACACATCCTTCATCCACTCGTACACCCACACCCAACCACACCCACCCACACATATCCTTTATTACACCCATCTCCCCTCCAACACAACATCAAACTCAAACACATCCCCACGACACATCCCTCACCCACACAACATGTCCCCACACATCTCCTACCCACCCATACATCCCCTACCTACAATCACCCTCACTACCCACACATACATCCTCCATCTAGCCACACACACCCCCATCCACCCAGGCATATCCCCCACCCACACACACACATCCCTAAATCCATCACTCACACCCATCACGCAACCATCACCCAATCCACACCCATCCCCTCACTCCCACACACATTCACCCACACATCCCTCACCCACACACACACACACCCACAAACACACTCCCCACCCATCCACCCACACATCCCACACCCACACACATCCCTCACTCACACACACATCCCCACATCCACAATAACTCCCAACTACACACATCTCCTACCCACCACATATCCCCACACCCACATCTCCCCACCCCCACATATATCCCCCATCCATCCATCATGTGCCATGCCGGTAAGCGTGGGCGGTCATGTTTTGCCATCTCACTCGATCAACAGAGTCGTGTATCAACTCCGTATTCCTGTCTCGACCATGCCATGTGGCCAAGCCATCCAGGTATTTACTTCTCGGTCTTCCCCTTGGTCTGTTCCCTTCGATGTTACCAGTTGTCACGAAGTTCTCCAATTCATTTCTTCTCATAACATGCCCAAAAAATGTTGACTGTCTACGTCTAATGACTCTAATCAGTTTACGATCTTCATTTGTTTCTTGAAGGACTTGTTCATTGGTTTTTCTGTCTGTCCATGATATACTTTGCATTTTCCCCAGAAACCACATTTCTGCAGCCATCAGATGTTTTTCAGCTTGACTGCTCATTGTTCAAGTTTCACATCCATATAAAAGTACAGGTTCTATGCAGCACCTCAACACTCATTTTCTCGTTTCAATTGACATCTTTTTATTGGTCAGTATGTTTTTCATCTGGCTAAAGGCTACTTTTGCCATGGCGATTCTTGTTCTAATCTCTTCAAGGCATCTCCCATCAGATGTTATTACTGTTCCGAGATAATTGTACCTATTCACTTATTGAAGAATATTCCCATTACTTGTATATTACATTGTGGTATTTCGTTCTTCCTAGTGACGACCATAATCTGTGTCTATTTACAATTTAATTTTAACCCTAGCTTTTCACTGTGTGTAATAACCGCATCTACTAAATGTTGCATGTCCTCTTCATTGTCTGCGATCAAAACAGTGTCATCTGCATATCTAATGGTATTGATGCATCGTCCCCCAATGTTGATTCCTTCCATATCTTCTATATTTCTGAAAATATTTTCACTGTACAGGGAAAACAGATCTGGAGACATTACACATCCCTGTCTCACACCTCTCTTAATAGGCTGATACTGACCTACTTTATTATCAACTCTTATGGCAGCTTGTTGTTTCCAATATATGTTCTTTACAAGTCTAAGGTCTTTTCCATCAATTCGTAGATTTTCAAGCATCCTTATCATGTCGACATGTGTCACTTTGTCGAAAGCCTTTGTGTAGTCAATAAAGCAAAGGTGTAGATCATTGTTTACTTCTAAAGAACGTTCGATTATGGTTCTCAGTATGTACACAGCATTTACAGTACCCTTGCCTTCTACAATCCCACATTGTTCTTCTCCTATTTCAGGTTGTATTTTCCTCCTAACTCTTTGCATGATAATTCTTAGCAAAATCTTCGTGATGTGGGGGTTCTTAGCAAAAGCTAATGGTCGAGGTGCAGGAGAGCCTGGCATATGATAACACAACATCTAGCTTTAGAATGGAGGTGGAGGCGGTCAGTGCAGCTTTCCGCTGGATGGAGAATACGATACACATACACATTGTGATTGTAACTGACTCAGAAAGCATGCTGAGGAAGGTGAGGACAGGCAAGCTTCGGGCAGAGTGGCTTGCTTCGCTTCGGAGGTCACGGGTGGCAAGCATCGCCTGGATCTTTTCTCCGAGGCATGCCGGTGTTCTGGGGAATGAACAGGCAGACAGATTGACTGGCTCTGTAAAACTTGGTGGAGTATTGATTACATAAATGGACACACATAGTATTATTTGGCACTCACAGAAGAAGAAGAAGGAAATAGAGATTAGAAGACGCACTAGACAACATAAAATTTGAAAGCTATAATAGTTACCAACCGGGATCGAACCTGTCGCCTCCAAATGACGACAGCGCCTCGCTGCAGGAACAAGTGTACTTCGACGCACGACCAACTAGACACTCCTCTTAAAACTGGAGTATTGATGCATGACAAGGCAGACGTGGTTGCGGTCTTGTGGGAGCACGTGTACACCTCGGAGAAGCAAATGGATTACCATGGTCTGGCAAGAATGAGAAAGGAAGGAGTGACGAGGGCACCTGGCCGACGCTCGACGCTCAGAGGAAAGGCGAGACGGACATATAAAATGATTGCTACTGGTACTATTGGTGTTCGATATCTTCGCTGGCTGCTGAGGATGGGGACGGAGCGCTTATGGGAATGCCCCGAATGCTGTGATGACGGTTCCTAAATCAATCAATCAATCAATCAATCAATCAACATTCCATGTACCTATTTTAAACTAATTTGTTTTAATTAAGATGCTGCCTTCAGTCTTTGGATGACGATTTGGTGGCACTCGTGGCACTTGACTGTCCCGACCGGACGAGAATGTCCTAAAACAGTCATTGACGTCGTTTACTGACACTGAAGTGTGTTTAGTCATGAAGACTTGGGAAAATAATGTGGTGGTTTCCCCTTGACTTCCACATCCACATGGAGTTCTGTTACCTCAACCTTTGACAGCCCAATTCTGACTGTCAGGAAAAGTGAGTACGCTTCTTTGCCTAGTTGCAGAGCTGTCCAATTATCTTGTTGTTACATACTCCTTTTTTTTGCATCTGGTTGAAGTATAACTTGACATCGGCTTGTAGTTTATACGAATTTCATCTTATTATGATCTGTTATTGGTTGTTTACAATTGTTGGTGTTGGTCGGATCTCTTCATGTGATCATCACAAAAGTCCGCAGAATACAGCTGATCTTCCGGATATGTGTTATCCATAAATACAACCAAAACAATGACGTCACCGCTGATGCACAAAAGCTTAGTCACTGAGTTAGAGCTTGCTCTAGAATAAAAGTTAGTTATAAGTTAAAAGTAATGACGTATTTACTAGAGTCTGTGGTATGAAACATCAAAAGTATACAATGAAGAAGCACATGATTGAAATAATTGCCTCCACGTTTCTGTATTGTCGAATCGAAACTCATCAATTCCGAATTCATAACTATTGTGGGCAGATGCTACTTTTGAATTCATTCACGGGTCTCTCCTTGACCTTAATAACGGAATTTTTACCTTGTAAATAGAGAATCATTTTACATGAGATCGACATCTTATTTTCAAACTAAACATTCAGCTCAGTAGCTTGTCGACGAAACCACTTTATAAAAGTCCAAAATGAGAAATATTCGTAATCAAACCTTCTCCAAAAGTAAAATCACACAAATATCTTAACGTATCTCCGACCTATCAGCCATTTTTGGACCGGAAGCATTTGCCCGCAACTTATATAATGTAAAGAGATCCAAGATAATAGGATCTCTGTTACACCCCGAGCCCTGGAGTCTTCGACTCTTAGTGAGTTACCATTCGTTTAATCTAAACAATGACCCCACCTAGTTGAGTGTGGATCACTGAAACAAAAATACGACACATTCTCCTATCCTTATCAAATAAGACATAATTACTTCGAGATTTAAGACACAGACACTTTAATTCATGAATATACCTGCTATATTTAAACATATTATCTTGATGTCGTCACCCATCACAGGCTGATCACAGTATCAAACAAAAAAATTATGTTGAGTATAAATTGATAATTGACATTAATAATAAGATATTGTTTTAAAGCCATGGTTGTATGTAGCTGTTTAGTGTGTTTTTGTTGTTTCCGAATTCTCTTCATCGTCTGTGTCTGTGGTGATAAATAATTTTCGTAAAGATATGTTGTCATCTTCCTTTGTGGTCTGCCTTTTCCCGTTTGTTTTTCCTGTGGGGATGTCTTGTTTGTTTACTTTCTTTGATGTCGCTATGGGAGACTCTTCCTCACAATCCCTGTTTTCTGTGTTTTTCCGTCTTCTGTTGTGCTTGTTATGTGTGACTTCCTTGAAACCTTCTGTCGTATCTGCTTGTTTGTCGTTTGTAAAGGACTCATCCTCTTCCTTTTGGTCTTTCTCCTTGGTCGAGGTCGTTGGTGGGTCTGGGTTTGGGGTCGTAGCTTGTTTCGATTTTGCCTGGGTGGGTGGGGCAGGCGGGGTGGGTTGTCTTTTTAACAGTCCTGGCAGAGCTGGAAACTCGTCTAGGTTGTTTATGGTTGGTGTTGGCTTTGTTGACTTAGTTGGACATTTATTAGACCAATGGGAATCTTACCCGCATGTCAGGCAGACTGTCCTCCGCCCTGGCATGGTCACCAGAATTCTATGATTCCAAATTTTCTGCCCTCCTTTTGCTGTTATACTGACATAGTGGAGTATGGTTTGTCCCTCTTTAGAATGTACCAAGGCTCCTCATTTCCCTGCTGAGTTTTTAATTCAGAAAACCACGGGCTCAGGGTCGCCTGTTATTTCTTTCACTATTGTCTTCACACCTTCTTCTTTCATTGTTGCTGAAATCCAGTGTAAGGTTAATCGCTTCTTCTCTTTCTCTGCCTGTTGAATTTCTATTGTAATTTCCGGGTTTTTTAAAGTTATGGTTTTCCCGTGGAGACGCTCGTACAGTGTCTGTGATACAACAGCAAAGAACCATTTTGTTGGGTTCTCATACCTATATAGCTCACCGAGTTCGTTTATCGGTACACCTCCGGGACCGACCAATGCACCTCCCACCAGTTCGGGGGTTGATCTGACCGCTCCTGGGCCTCTCAACAAGACCACCAGTGTTTTGGGTAGGTGCATGGCACCCTCCTCAAAAGAGTCTAGGCCGACGTTTACCTCAGAAACTTGGTTAGACGCGGATATTTGACTGAATTGTCTTCCCTTGATAACACGGCTCATTTGAGTAGAGTCCATTTTGAATTTCACAAACGTTCTGCTATCGCAATAAATTCACTCGATGATCCAGCGAAAAGACACACAAAGACAGTCGATTCACTATTTTAGCACCTGAAACAGGTCACTAAAATAATATTAAACGTTAATATTACATGAAAACAGCAGCATGACCACATAATATATTGTCCGAATCGAAGCAAAAGTTTACACCGCCATCTTGGCTGCTATCCGCCTGTTTACTGCCACCTGTAAGTCTTTCGCCAAACTGGCCCTGCATCTGCCCTGTCTGTACACCAGCACATCATCTGCAAATGTCAAGATTCTACACACACCTGGTGTCTTAATAGCTGCAGTTTTACTGGTGTAGACATTAAAGAGCCCTGGGGACAAGGCAGATCCCTGCGGCAACCCAGGTGTAATAGTACAGGGATCAGAAGTCCAGGAACCCAAGAGCTGTGCAACCTTGTGCTCATAAAGGACTGCCGCAACCCATCTAACAAGGCAAGGGCAGACCTCCATATCCAACAGTGTGTGTATTAACCCATCATACCTGACCATGTTATACGCATCCTCCAGATCAAGAGCTACCGCTGTTTTCAGTTAGCCTTGAATGATGTGTGAATGGTATAATGTATGAAAGAGACCAGGGCAGAATGTTAGACGGGCCTGCGTGCCCAATTCTTAACCCTTTCAAAATAAAGTTTTGTTGTTGTTGTTGTTGTCTCCTGTTTATCCTGGACGCCATCGTAGACAACAAAGGCAAAAGTCGCAGCATTTGCCCAGGTGACCTTCCCAGGCCCCTAACTCCCGAGCCCTTGTAAAAGCAGATTACGACTTTCCAAATGTCGCTGGAGCCTGTGTGCTACTATCTTTTGAAGGACTTTGCCATACGTGTTTTGCAGGGTGATGATTCGGTATCCATTAAGTCTGGAGTGATCCTTACCTAGCTTCGAGAGTGGGACCAGGTAGCTATGCAGCCAATCGTGGGGTATTTCCACCGTATTGATGCTTAGGTTGAAACAGAGAGCCATCTCCTTCAAGTCCCCATAATTTATGTTCCTCATATGGGAGTACCTCACCCCATCCGGACCTGGCGCTGTGTCTTTAGCCCGCTTCAGTACCCGTCTATTGTCCTCCACTTTAATCTTACAGTCCTCCTTCCTAGTGACCCGTAACAAGGCTTCTCTGACGTTATCTCTAATAGCCCTATCTTGCCATTTTACATTTGCAAACACAAACATCATCATTGGCACCTTGCCGTCTTGACAGACGATAGTTTGTGCTTCAAAAAGGCACACTTTTACCCATGGCAGTAGCGAATGTGACTGATATGGCCAATTCGCGCTGTAAATGTTCGTTCACAGTGGGTGCATGTGAACACGTGGTCATGTCCACCATCATGCACCATCTTACGTCTCAAACGCTCGGTGTGTGACTTATCTGCAATAATTTTCTCTTTTGTCTTTATTCCATTTCTGATGTTTGCCCTCCATGCAACACGTTCAGCGGCGACTTGCTCCCAATGTGCATTATCAATGCCTGTATCAATCATGTCCCATTTACACACATTTTTGTATAGTAGTAGAGGCCGACCCTGAGATCTCCTACCCATCTGTAATTCACCAAAAAAGATGCCCTTTGGTATTCTACCATCATCCATCCTCCTAAGATGTTCTATCCATCTAAGTCTACGAAGACTGAGCATGGAATAAACTGTCACACAATCTGATCGTTCCAATACTTCAGTATTTGTGATTTTGTCTTGCCACTTAATACCAAGAATTCTTCGCAGACACCGCATATGAAAGCTGTTTAAACGTTTCTCTTGGTGTGAATAAGTTGTCCAGGTTTCACTGCCATAAAGAAGAGTACTAAGGACATAGGCTTGATAGACAAGGACTTTTGTTTGGGTAGTAAGCTTCCTGTTCTCCTAGACTCTTTTTCTTGACCTGTTAATTGTTGTTGCTGCCTTACCAATCCGGATGTTGATTTCCTGATCTAGGGATAATTTGCTATTTACCACTGATCCTAGATATGTAAAATGGTCTACTATCTCGAGTTCGGCGTCGTCAATAAAGATTGATGGTACCCCATGTGAAACCTTGTGACATAATCTGTGTCTTCTTTTTGCTAATTGTTAAACCAAATTCAGAACAAGCATTGGAGAATGCAGATAGCAGACATTGTAATTCTTCCTCAGAGTGGGTCGTAACTGCAGCATCATCTGCAAAAAGCAACTCTCTGATCAGTACCCTCCTAATTTTGGTCTTGGCCTTCAATCTCTGAGCATTGTAGAGGCCGCCATCTAAGCGTGAGTGAATGTATATACCGGCATCATGATCACGAAAGGCATATTTCAGTAGAAATGAAAAGTATATTCCAAAGAGGGCGGGAACTAGTACACAACCTTGCTGAACTCCACTCTTGATTTCAAACTCTTCAGATGTTGCACCATCAAACTTGATTATACCCTACATGCCTGTGTGGAACGATTCCACAATGGACAGAAGAGTTGGTGGGCAGCCAATTTTCTTTAGCGCCTTGAACAGACCCTCACGACTGACCAAATCAAATGCCTTTGTGAGGTCGATGAAGGCAATAAACAGTGGTTGATTCTGTTCACGACATTTTTCTTGCATTTGTCGCAATGAGAATATCATATCAATGGTAGACCGGTTCTGTCGAAAACCACAATGTGATTCGGGGTAAACTTGATCTCCTAGGACTTGAAGTCTGCGCAGAACAATTCTGGCAAATACTTTCCCAACAATACACAGAAGTGAGATATCCCTATAATTGTTGCAGTCGCTCCGATCGCCCTTGTTCTTGTACAGTTTTATGATGCTTGAATCTTTGAAATCCTGTGGGACTTGTCCTTCTCGCCAGCATAGCTCTATTAGCTGGTGGATCTGTATAGTGAGTGTGTCTTGCCCACTCCTGATAACCTCTATTGGAATCCCATCCTTACCTGGAGCCTTGCCAGATGCAAGTTCATTTATAGCACACTTAACTTCTGTTATGGTGGGAAGTGTGTCCAGGTGATCAAGAGTGGGAGAGCCTCTATGGCGTTGAGGGCATCATCCGCTAGTTTGGTCTCACTTGAGTAAAGCTCCAAATAGTGCTCTATCCATCTGTCCATCTGCTGTTTCTTATCAGTTATGATTTCTCCAGTCAAGGTTTTCAATGGTGCACTTCTTTTGATCATTGGACCACAGGCTTTCTTTATTCCTTCATACATGCCTCTGATGTTTCCCTTATCACCTGCGATTTGAATGGACTCACATAACTTGATCCAATAACAATTTGCACACTGCCTGGCAGCCTTTTGCACATCCTTCCTAGCTTGCCTTAGCTCACTCAGAGTGTTACGCGTTGGTCGTTCCTTGTTTCTTAAGAGAGTTATCTTCTTCTTATCAATCAAGGACTGCAGAGTCTGGCTGTTTGCCGCAAACCAGTCCTGCCTCTTATGATAAACAGTGCCGTAAACCCCTACGGCAGTTTTATAAAGAGTTTCCATAATTTGACCCCACTTTTCACTTATTGTACAATTTTCTGGTGTATCCGTGAAAGTGTCTTCAAGTTGCTGTTGAAACTGAAAGCGCTTTTCAGGATCGTGAGTAGTAGAAGAGGGTCTCTAGGCAGCGGTTTGAGCAATGAGCAATGAGATATATCTCATGTCTCATTCTAGTCTCATGTCTCGTCTATGCCTCATGTCTCGTGGTGGGTGGGTTGTGGCCTGCCTCATGCCTTCCAGCTCCTTCCTGGTTTTTTAAGTGTCAGGTGTGGTTTTTAATCAGAGCATCGGGGTTAACAATGGAAAGATCAATTGAACTAGGTGGGCAGGTTAAGTGAAGATGAATTCGATAACGGTGGGGGCAGGTTTTCTAATTGATTCAGAATATGTCAGCCGGTGTAATGCATTAATTAGCTTCCCGTTTGTATAGACGACATAAGAGGTGTCAGGTGGTCGACAAACAAGCGGAGTCGGGTGGGGTGGTAAAGTGAGTGCAGTCGGGCTTCAGGGTAGTGAGCAGGGTCGGTCGGACCAGATAGGTTCGAGTCCTACTGGGTGGTGGGGTAGTGTAGCAGTGGGTGAGTGTGTAACGAAGCTAGGTGGTATAATTGGTGGTTCAAATCACGCCCCTGGTCGCTAACTAATCCCAACATAGGCCCCGGAGGTTCGAAGCCAGCGGTATCGCTTTGCATTATCCTCAGAAACCTAAGTTCCACAGCCAGCAGATTCAGCGTGACTGCTCATTGTCTTCACATTCATACAAAACTGCAGGTTCTATGTAACAGCGCAACACTCTTTTTCTTGTAGCAATTGCCATCTTTTTACTGGTCAATATGTTTTTTCATCTTCGCCATGGCGATTAGCTTCCTGTTTGTATAGACGGCACAACAAACTGGGCATCCACCATGATCTTTATCATATAACAGCTGTTGCAACACTCGGCAAAATTAAACAAGGAAATATGGTAATGAAACTGTGCGAAAGATCAATTGATATAGGTGGCTAATGGGCGCTATAACTATGGCGCCAGATTTGGTAATTGATTCAGAAGATGTCAGCCGGTGTAATGCATTAAGTAGGTTCCCGTTTGTATAGACGGTATAACAAACCCGGTAACCAGTATGATCTTTATCATATAACAGCTGTGGTAGAACGTACCGATTTCTCATAAAACTCAACAAGGAAATATGGTAATGAAAGTGTGCGGTACAAAGTCTTTTTTTAAATTCGAGATCTTATCTTCCGCTGCGGTAAAATAGGCCCTTCATTAAAACCATCTGTGTATTGTCAGCCGGTGTAATGCATTAATTAGCTTCCCGTTTGTATAGACGGCACACAAACTGGGACATACCAGTATGATGATTATCGCATAACAGATGTTGCAACACTCGGCAAACGCAACAATAAAATTGTGCGCATATCAAGATAAAGTTAATTATATTCGACCGGTACTTTAGTAGCATGATACATAAACAGACGCACAGCTGCGACAAGTCAGTCCTTTTTTTTTTTTTTTTTTATAACTCAACCAGCTGCATGGTAACATATTTTCGATGTGGTACAAAATCCTTTTTAATTCAAGCTTTTATCTTCAGTCGTTGCAAAATATTCCCGACAAAAGCCGTAATTACAAACTGGGGATAGCTGTTAAAAATCAGCTGGTTTCATTTTCCCCCATGAGTGGGGAAATTGGTTTATAGACATTATTACAGACGACAGATGTGCGCGTATGAATACAATATCACCGCATGAATAAAGGGGTGTCAGGTGGTCTTGGACACATCGGGTGTATAAAACCTGTGGAATATGAGCTGTAAATTTCATATTCTGGCAGCCAGCTGAAGCTAATACATCGGGATGAAACAAGGCCTGGACCACAACTAATGGGGGTGAGTATAACGTTCGTGTGTGTCTGTGTGCGCTGGTGTGTGTGTGTGTGTGTGTGTGTGTGTGCGTGCGTGTGTGTGTGTGTGTGCGCGCATGTATGTCTGCATGTGTGTCTGCGTGTAAGACTGTGTGAGCGTGTGAGCTGTGCGGTTGTGTGTAGGCGTCTGCATGTGTGTAGGCGTATGTATGTCTGCATGTGTGTAGGCGTTTGTGTGCGTGGGCGTCAGGGTGTCTGGTTGTTTGTTGGTGTGTGTGTGTGTGTGTGTGTGCATGTGTGTGTGCATGTGTGTCTGGTTGTTTGTATGTGTGCGTGTGCGCTTGTGTGTCTGTGTATGCGTCTGCATGTGTGTGTGTGTGTTTGTATGTATGTATGTCTGTGTGTGCGTGTGCGCTTGTGTGTATGTGTGTCTGTGTATGCGTCTGCATGTATGTGTGTGTGCGTGTGCGCTTGTGTGTATGTGTATGCGTCTGCATGTGTGTGTGTGCATGTGTGTGTGTGTGTCTGAGGTTGCATGCTTTTATACTTATATTTATGGTTTAACTTATCGTGTTCACGTGTTTTCTGCCTTGTACCTATTGTATGTAATAGATGATGGTTAATACGGCTACCGTATTCAAGTCTTATTCATGCCCTTGTGTTTATTTGTTAATGATATAGTGAGTCTGAGCGGGAATCTTTAGTGGATGGTATTGGTGCCCACAATGAACAACTCGATTAGAATTAATAATTACCTCTAAGAAAGAAATATTTCATAATGTACAAGTACATGAGCATATTCTTAAACCAAAGTGAGCCGTTACAACAATATTGGACCAGTCTTATAGAACCTGGTTTGAAGACATTACAACAAAAAAGCTACAGGGTGTCATATACACGTACATGTCCCTGTACCTGGGTGCTTCTTGGTGGAGCTGAATAGTAATGTTTTGTGTCTTATTTTCACAGATCGCCTTGTATCTAAGATATCAAAGGATCACAACCAGAAAGTCGATGGGGTCGACAACCAGTATTGCTTTGTGTCTAATCTAACAAAAGGGTCACCACCAACGAGTTGATAATACGCTCAGGTATGTATGTGAGTGTGTATATACGTATGTCTGTATGTGTATATGTGAGTATATATATATATATATATATATATATATATATATATGTGTGTGTGTGTGTGTGTGTGTGTGTGTGTGTGTGTGTGTGTGTGTGAGTATGTGTATATGTGAGTATGTATATATGTGAGTATGTGTATATGTGAGTATGTATATATGTATATAAGTATGTATATATTTATATAAGTATGTATATATTTATATATGTATGCATGCCTGTGAGTATGTGAGTATGTATATATGTATATATGTCTGTGTGTATGTCGGCATGTGTGTACATATGTATATGTATATGTCAGTATATGTGTGTATATATGTATATGTCAGTATATGTGTTAATATTTGTATATGTATGAAAATCGTAGATTGATTAGAGAAATTAGACGTAGACAGTCAAATTTTTTTGGACATGTTATGAGAAGAAATGGACTGGAGAACTTGGTGACAGCTGGCAAGATCGAGGGGAACAGACCAAGAGGAAGACCGAGAGGAAAATACCTGGATGGCTTGGCCACATGGCATGGACGAGACAGGAACACTGAGCTGATCCACGACTCTGGTGATCGAGTGAAATGGCGAATCATGACCGCCCACGCTTTCCGGCATGGCACATGATTGATTGATTGATATGTCGGTATATGTGTGTATATATGTATGTTTGTGTGAATACTGGTAACTCTGATAGATATAACCATAGGTTAATGGTTTATGGACTAGTGATATGAAGACAACAAAAGAATTTTTTTTTTTTTTTAAATGGAAACTGACGCTGTAGCGTCCCCTTCTGCACTAATGCGGTGGTTGTCCTTTTACTGAAGCTGTGTCTATTTACTCAGCTCTCGGTTAATTTCACTCAGCTCTTGTGGTCTTTCATATTCAGTTTTAACAAAATTTGATCCGATCCGTTGAGTTCTTTATTGTTTCATGTAATATCTAGACCAAGTGTCCAACTATAATGAATTGAAGGTGATTAAGTTAACTCACATATGTTTTACCTTCATATTGGTTATACATATTAACTGTGTAATGTCACTGGCTACCTAGTGGCAACTCAGCACAAAGTATATTACACACATATCTATTTAGCGTTCAGTAGATGATTTAAAAAAAAAAAAAAAAAATAAAATAAAAATAAAACATGAAATGTAAAACATATTGCTGGTCACTAAATGTTTTGTTTTTGTTACTTTCACAGGTGAACGTGGTCAACTGAAAGACAAAGAAACTGTATCCTTGTATCTACTATTAACAAAAGCAAAAGGCCGTAGAACTATAGAAATCTGGTAACAACCTGCTACTATCAATCACCTAACAGTGAATTACCATTTTGTCGTCAAGCATCACTATGGCCACCCCTCAACAGAAAGAAGGCTACCCGTGTGTTATCTGTGCGAAAGTATTCAAGGAAAAATACACTCTAAACCATCACACTAAGACAGTTCACGCCACCTTTGATGAGATGCATAAATGTCATATATGCGGCAAACCATTTAATAGAAAATACAACCTACAAAGACACATACGCAAATTGCACCAGACAACCATGGAAACTACACCAGCATCATCATCATCAGCATCATCATCAACACCATCATCATCATCATCATCAGCATCAGCACCAGTAGCATCAACATCGCGTAAAAGACCAGCCTCAACACAGACACACAATGCTAAAAAGCAGAAACAAGACACAAATATTCTAGAGCAGTTAGCACACGAGGAAGCAGCCCTTTTAGAAGCCGAAGAATTATATACATTACACAAACTTCCACTACCCATGCAACAGACATACAGGGCCAACTGGGAAGCCATCAAAACACACCACAAAATCAATAAGCATCTGTCTATCTACACCTTCTTTATTAGTCCAGAGACACAGCACCCTATCAATTGGACATCTGCCTTGAATAAGATTTTCAATACTCAAACTACTCGCTTCAAAATAAACCTCAGTCACCACAGCGTCCTTCGACACCGAGAGACACAAGACCTTCACTTCTTCCATGCATCATCCAACAACGCCTCTGTACTAAATCTCCCACATCTCATAAACAACAGACAGGACTTTGACACATTTATCAACACCGTACACGAACACGATATTCTTACATATGCTACTCAACAACGGCCAGACACCAAGTACACAATAGAAACAGTAGCGGCCACATCCTTTTATGTTTTTCATATTCCCGAGTTCCCAATAGGTTGTTGCTTAACTGATATTCCCACTCACATCACACAAAATAAAGCCATTAACACACTGCAACAAGACTCTAGCCTTAAACCATACTCAGATAATTTTGTTTCTTCAGAGCCCTGGCGTTATTTAGAGGTGCTAAAATTAGGAATCTTACGAAAGACACACGGGATTTAACTGAGCAGTGGCGAAGACATCAAAATATACCTTCTTTAGTTAATTTTCCCGGGATTAAACTAATTGACGTGCCTATTTTAGAGCAATGTTTTGGCCTTAATATCGATATTTTTGAGTTCAATGAGACCCAGGCTCTGGTCCAAAAACTTAGAGGTAGTGGAAAATATGAAGCAACCCTAAGACTATTATTGTTTAGAGATCATTTCATGTATATTAAGGATATCAGTAGAGCATCTCGGACCTTTGGTTGCGATAAGTGTGGGAAGTTATGGTACAAGGTGTCAAGGATGGAAAGACACTGTAAAAACTGCAATGGGGGTAAGACAAAAGAATGGTTCAAAGGCGGGGTGTACAACCCACCACAGACCATATGTGAAATACTGTCAAACCATGGGCTCAAAGTAGACCCTGGCTATGTATACCCATACAGAGCCGCCTTCGACTACGAATGTTACTTTGAAAGTAATAAGCTGCCTGGGGAAACCAAATCAACGAAATTCTTAGCTAAACACATACCCCTTAGTTGTTCAGTAGCTTCCAATGTCCCCGGGTTTGCCTCGCCTGTATGCTTCATATCATCAGGTGACCCACAGGAGTTAGTGGACAGAATGTTTGATTATCTGAATCAAGTCGCTGAGAAAGCATATTCAGAACTACGGGTGGTTTTCGATGGGGTATATTAAACATTAGAGGAACAACAGAAAACCAAACTAATTGATAGGTTAGATGGTTATCTAATGGAATTACCGGTGCTGGGGTTCAACTCAGGGAAACACGATCTTAACATAATTAAACCGTTTTTAATCTCGCACTGTGTAAAACAATCCCGTTTAAAATTTATAGTGAAAAGAAACAACAACTTTATGTGTATCGCCACTGAAAAGCTAAAATTCCTAGATATTAGCAACTATTTAGCGCCAGGGTTCAGTTACGCAAAATATTTAGCGGCATATGGAATCACCGAGACAAAAGGCCAGTTTTGCTATGAATACATCACACACTTAGATAAATTAAAGGAAACACAGTTACCCCCACACGCAGCCTTCTTTTCCAAACTTAAAAACACCAACATTACAGCGGCAGAGTACCAGGTTTGTCAGAAGGTCTGGGGCAAGTAGCAGATCAAGACATTGAAAGATTTTCTAATCTGGTACAACAACAAAGATGTCGATCCCTTTCTTACTGCCCTACAAAAACAGGTTACGTTTTACGGTGAGTTAGGGGTAGACATGTTTAAGGATGCCATTTCTGTCCCCGGGGTCACTTTAAAATACCTGTTTAGGACCCTCCCAAAAGACATCTCCTTTTCCTTATGTGGTATTCGACAGAAAGAGGTACACGACACTATTAGAAACAACATTGTAGGGGGACCCTCAATAATCTTTCATAGACACCATGAAAATGACATAACACACATTAGAGGTAGAGAGGATAAACCAGTTCAGAGTGTAAAAGGCTATGATGCTAATGCCCTCTACCTTTGGGCTATCATGCAAGAAATGCCCACCGATTTCCCGACTATTAGAAAAGCAGACAATGGGTTTAGAGCTCACAAGATAAACAAATTTTCACGACAGAGTAGGGAGTGGTTAGCGTGGGTACAACACACAAAACAGATAGATTTGAAAACACAGTTTAGTGGGGGTGAAATGGCATTGGGTGGTAAGAATATTAGAGTAGATGGATGGGATAAGAAGAATACGACGGCTTATCAATTCCATGGTTGTTTATTTCACGGACACCCCGACTGCCCTTTGACCAAGAATAGAGACATTAACCCCATAAACAACAAAATGTTGACAGACTTATTTGCCAAGACATAACAGATACATAACTATCTAGTTAAAGAAGCTAACGTTAGTGTAAAAGAAATGTGGGAGTGTGAATGGCATTCGCTAAAAATGACTGACAACGACCTAAAAGAGTTCATGAAGACCAACTTCCCAACCGCCAAACCCTGGTTTGAGCGCTTCCCCATAACCCAGACGAAGATTCTAGAGGCTGTAAAAGCCGACACACTTTTTGGGTTAGTCGAATGTGAAATAGAGGTGCCAGCTGACCTTAGAGACCATTTCTCAGAGATGACACCCATCTTCAAGAACATTGAGGTGGGTAGAGAACATATAGGTGACTTTATGCGTACGTACGCCGAGTCACATAAATTGTTGACAAGTCCCAGGCTGACACTTATAGGTAGCTATAGCGGGGAAAAAATCTTGTTGGCCACACCATTATTAAAATGGTACTTGACACGTGGTTTAGTGGTCACAAACATATACCAGATCATTGAGTACACGCCTGTTAGCTGCTTTAAAACTTTTGTGGATAAAGTGTCGGATGCCAGACGCGAAGATGACATTGATGATACCCAGGCCATTAAGGCAGAGACGACGAAGTTGTTGGGTAATGCAGCCTATGGCAAGACCCTAACCAATAAGGCCAAACATACAGATGTATCTTACTGTAAGAGTGATGATACAACCAAGTTAGTGAACAATCCCTTGTTTAAGAAATTGACTCCACTGACCGACGATATCTGTGAGGTTGAATGCTTAAAAAAGAGGACAGTATGGGATCTTCCTTTACAGATAGGCTTTTTCGTTTACCAGTACGCCAAATTAAGAATGTTAGAGTTTTATTATGATTTCATAGATACATTTATTGATAGGCAAGATTTTCAGTTATGTGAAATGGATACAGACAGTTTGTATTTAGCCGTTAGCACACCCACACTAGCCGAAGCCGTTAGACCACACCTTAGAGAAGAATACACTAAAGTCTATAATTCATGGTTCCCGGCCGAGACATGCCCCAGCCATGAAGTTAGTGATGATGCATGTCAGGCCTGTAAGAGTGTTAGAATCTATGAAAGGAGAACCCCTGGTTTATTTAAGTTAGAATATGAGGGGAAAGGAATGGTGTCCTTGTGCAGTAAAACATACTATTGTTAAGGAGAGTACAATAAAACAAGTACAAAAGGACTCACCAAACAACACAATGCACACTTAAACAAAGACACATTTTTAGAGGTACTCGACACACAGACAGCTAGTGGGGGGACAAATGTCGGTTTCAAAATTCAAGACTCTGCCATGTACACATACGCACAACACAGAAATTCTCTATCTTATTTATACATTAAAAGACAAGTACACCCAGACAATGTCACCAACTCGCCGCTAGACATTTAACGTTCACGCTAAATGAACTGCTGAGGCAGCTAAATCCTGCTGACGTTGCTGCTTATTAGTGTAAAATATGTATCATAAGGTGGATATGTAAAGACTTTTGTGTGTGTACATAGCATTGTACTTTTTTATATTGATGTACATATGTTTAAAATCATCATATAGCATTGATTTTGATTTGCAAACTGTTGAGTGAGTGTTATGACAATAAAATTGCTTATGGTTTGTTACTTTATGTTATTGATTTTGTAAGTTGTTGACTGTCACATGTTTCCCCTGTTGGATTTTCATTGAAGACTATTTGTAAAAAGATTGAAAGGTTTTAATGTATTTTGTATTGAATGCGCTGAAAATATACATTGTGATATCACTACCATTGTCATATTTGTTGAATATATTTTGTACACTATTGAATATGTATCCCATAGTGGACTTGCTGAAAAATAAAAGAGTTATGAAAACCAATATTGCTTTGTTTGTTGTTTATTTCGGTGGTATGACTGTCGTTTTCATCTCTTTCTTGCCTTGTTTTCATGCCGTTTTCATCCTGTGTTCGTCTTTCTTGTTTCGTCGTGGTTTGTAGCACCAGGTTGTTTGTCATGTTGAATCAATGTTGAATGATTTCAAAGCTGTGGACCAACTGAGACAGACAAAACGAACCAAGAACAATATCACACAAGAACAGAGACATACACACAAGTAAATTACCACAAAGAGATACCAATACATTGGACTACAACAGATCTGCAAACATATACAATAATGGAACAAAAAAATAACAAAGTGAAAGTTTTTCGTTTTTTCTTTTTTATTTTCATAGACGAATAGTTATACACGTTGTATCTTCTTTCTTGGGTCCCCTAGTGTTATACAATTGTCTGCTTGATCATCGGTAACTGCTCTCTTTGCTGGTGGGCTCTGCTCACACATCGGGCTATAGGTTGGTTGACCATTAAACATCTGGCTGTCGGGTACATCAAACATATTGGGATAGTTGTCATTGGCTGTGTAGTTATCGCCAGCTGGGTAGGCAGACATCTGGTTATTTGAATCGTCACACATCTGGTAGGTTGGTTGAATACTGTAGACGGGATAAATGTTGGCGGCTTGGTAGTCTGGTTGGACTTGTGCATCATTAGTGACTGGCTTGGCTTGAGCACGCTTAGTCCCTGGTTTACGTTGGTTAGTGAATTGTTTGACTTGAACACTGTTAGGACCTGGCACGGTTGCGAGTCTGTCAAAATCAGCTAGAATCCCACTTTGCATCGATATCAACTGCTCGTATTCCTGTCGAGTAAATGTCAAACCCTGCTTGGTGGGATACTTTTTATCAGATTCCCCAAAGAAGCGACGAACATGCAATGTAGTCGCACCTCTGAACGATGAAACAAATACTGCCTTGACACCATCCCCCACGGGTCTAACAGTTTCACCGCCACGAGTCATATAGACGCAGTTGACAGGCACGGTCTTGAGTTCGGGAGTCATCTTCGGTTCACAATAAGCGAGTGTTACCAACCACGGGTTTATATACCCGTAGTAGCCACTGATAAACCGGTTTCAACGAGAACTATTCAAAACCAGTTGACCTACATTAACTGGCAACAGCTGCGTGACCTTTCTGGCTGACTAATCGACCTACAAGCCGGTCATTGACCCTTTGTTTATTTGAAAACACCTGCAGAATACGCGGCATACTCGCCCCACGACATTTCCGCTTGATGAAATAGATAGCGTAAAGACCACAGGTGTTACTCAGTACATCCTGTAAGACACGCGTATTGTACATTAGAGGTCTAACCGAATGTTTCTCCACAAATTTTATTATGTCGGGGTGTAAGGGTGGTAAACCAAAAGAATCAAAGTATTCATATTTGCCTAACCCGTCATAATACAGAGCAACCCAGTGGGACCCAGGTTGATTACTAGGGTCTGTGTTTACCACCAACGCAACTGGTTTAGTTCTATCTATTTGTCTAGGCAACTGATCGCGAGCACATACTCTGATCTGGACTCGGCGAACATATCTATCAGCTAACAGTATGTGGGTAATCTGTTCTGTATCCATTATGAAGCGTAATCTGTTAGTACTTGTCTGGTCTTGGAAATTTCAATTATGCCGTCGTGCTCGGCGTAGACGATAACTTGTAATGGTTCTGGGGTGGGTGTATTAAACTTAAATTCCAGTGTTAGAGGACCGGTCCTCAGCATCTCAAACTGATCTCCGTCCAGTAAACTGGGACTCAGGTCAAAGGCATACAGAGTATAGCCATGTTTATACTGTGTATAATCAATTGAATTACTGGCGTCTTTACCCACCAGACCCATGGCTAGATTGGTACCGAAAAAGGCTCGTACGTATTGATTACGTTCAAAGTCAATGGTTAACGGTTTGCTGGTGGCCGATCGTCCATCGACAGTTACGTTCAGATACGTCAGTCCAAAGGTTTGAAAATTATAAGGATTAGCCTTGAAGGTACCGTTAAAGGCGGCTGATGTAATAAGACCAATCACTATACGAGTGGGTGTTTGACTCATAAACAGATTGTCTTGGGTATGAGATAGCATTCCTTGTGGGATAGCTAGTGTTTTCAATGCCACACGCTTGATCGGTAGTTTCGCGTTGGCTCTCATCAAGGCTTTCTCATGGGCGAGAGCGATGGCCGGATTTAGTTTGGCTTTACGAACCACCAGAGTGGCATGTGTTATAATAGATGAATAACCAACTGCACCGTCGGGGGCCAAGAGGTTAAAGGTGGATTTTGAAGGGGTCAGCTTAATTTTCACATCCACGCCGTTTATCATGTAGCAGTCTTGCACAAAAATGTCGACGTGTAGTCGACCCATCATATCTATTTCTTGACTCTCACTGGCTTGTTCTCGTCTTGTTTTTAATCCTTTGTTGCTATCACCTTGAGTCTCATGGAGAAACTTGGCTGTATCATAGTAATAGAGGGCTGCTGAGAGATGACTTTTCTTGGCTTCCTCTCCATGGTTCAGAGTGGCCTCCAAGTAGGCTCTATATGGATATGTATTTTCACTGGGGGTGATTAGCGTGTCTTTGAGTGAGACGTCTACTTGAGAAAACAGACTGTGGAGGTAATAGTTGACTGGAGCGACGTCGGCCGTGGGTGGTAGTTTGTCACCATTGGGTAGTGTGACTTTAGCTCTGACGTGTAAGAAAGTGTTAAACAGGTCCAGATACTCTTCACTGGCACCAGAGATGGTAAATTCTATAGGTGCGCCTGGAGCTAGTGACGCGAGTGGGTGTATCTCCACACACAGCCCCTCTTCTACCGCTGTCTGTGTGGGAGGCACAGTGAACAGATCCAAACCAGAATGAAGACACTCACAAGAGTTGGGGTGAATCAGAGCCATTATGCGAAGATATCCGAATACTTCTTCTTATGAGCTCGACGTGTTGCGGGGCTTAGTTTTATACGTTTACTAGGTTCACCAGGTGGCGCTGCCCGTCTCTTTCTTCTAATACCGCTACCTGATTGGCTAACATGCTTGACAGCTCTTTTCAGTAAGCGTTGACCGGCTTGCTTAGCGTGTTCTTTAAAGGCTTCCCCAACATTCCTACCAGCTAAGGCGTCTTGGGCCACTTTCAGTCCGGTACCGACCCCTTCTCTAAGTAAGGCCTTACCACCTGTCTTTAACCAGGGTAGAATCGTGCGACCGAGACCACTGAAGAAACTACCAATACCACGTCCTCTCTGACTTCGACCACCCACAAACACTGGCATGCCATGTCCAGCTTGGTTGCAGTAAAAGTCTTCGTACAGTTTGGGATTTCGACGTAGCGGCGCGTATTTCACCATTATTCCAGGTCTGACTGTTTCCGAGTGCGAAAATGTAGCGTTAGCACTGAAGTTCCAGCTGTAAATGAGATCGTTGTGCCCGTATCGGTGGTTAAAAGGATTTCCACCATGTCGACGGAGTACCGACTCAGTGGGACATAGTGGGGTTTGTCGTAGGCGCGAAACACCGAGTTAGAGAGCTGATTCATGATCGGGACCGTTCTTAGTAGTGGGACCATGACGTCTCCGACTGGTCTTGCCGCTATGAGATCGCAGTAGACGTAGACATTTTGCAGGTCGTTATTTACATCTATCCCCCCTTCAGTTTCAATTATATCTAATATCTCATGCAACTTTTCACTAAAGGTAACAGTGGCCCCGGGTTCGAGTATTTTTACACTGACTTTCTTTGCTGCCTTGTTGAAATGGAATAGAACACAGAGCTGGTCGTCCACCTTCCGATCTTTCATTAGTCGATTCAGCGCAGCTATAAACGTGTCTGGTGAGTTGTAGAGGCCCGGGGGACATGTCTTTCTTACTACTTCTTCATTGGGTGCGGTGTATCTTATCCATAGTTCATTCTCTAGCACGTTGCAGTAGTAGTTAGGAAATTGAATTTCGGCCAGACCCACTTCGTATTGTTGACTCACCTCAATAGTCTGCGGTAACTTGACGAAATAATGACCTGGAGTGTTGTTGGGAAACATATTCGGTGAAGCATTGCTCGGTAATATCACGTAGAAACTCATAGTTTAGGGTTAGGTAACATGTAACCCAGACAACTACTCATTAGCGCAATCCACACCTTACCCTCGGTTGCTTCGACGTTGCTTCGAGACAGATTGAATAGTGATACAGCAATGATGGTATATATAACTACCATCTGACAGAAGAAGACAATCTCTGTTCGCGGCACCCGTTGAACAAAAAACGGCCAGAATGAGGTTCTTTCGCTAGGTGAGTTATTTTGTGGGCGCAGTACAGTAGTTTCCACAATGTCTTCGTCCATTTAGTCTCGGTATCTAGTTAGGTCTGAGACCCAACTATTGAATGACGAATTATATCCGAACCATTTCACTAAATACTCTTTACCACCACCTCTCCTGGTTGTTTCTTGTAAGATCGATTCAACACGATACACTTGCTTATCTCCGACTGCTTGAAGCTCTTCGCGGAAGAATGATCCTTGTAGTTCTGCCCCCGAATCGTCTTTTAGTACATATGTCACCGGACTGGTCTGGTTTATGCGACTGATGGTAAATAATTCTTCTGTCCACGACGGCATATACCCTTTTTTACAAGTTTGTTTGGGTTGCGCCAGTCTGACTCGGTCCCCGGGTGTAAAATGTACTTTTTTCGACATGTCTGTCTTACTGTACAAGTTATTCCACACATCTTCTTGATTAGTATAGTTGACTTGTCTGGGAGCCATGCGAATACTTCTGTGATACGAATTGTTGTAGTTTCTGATCAGTTTATCTATGACGTCAACGTAGCGCAGTGCATTGGTCTTGGTGAAATAACGCCACATTTTTTCTTTCAGGGTCCGGTTGAATCTTTCCACTATAGCCGCCTTAATGTCTTCATTCTCGGTAGTAAAGAAATGCACACCTCGATCTTTCAGAAATTTTAAGGTCTGGTTGACAAATTCCGAACCTTTGTCGGTCTGAAAATTTACCGGCTGTCTATCATCAAAGATTTTACTCACAACCTCCACCAGCGCTTTCCCCGTTTTTTTCTGGATCGGAATGGCCCAGGCATATTTACTAAACACATCGATACACGTCACGAGATACGACAACCCATCGTTGTCTCTTTTTAATAGTCTCATATCTATCAAATCGGCTTGAAACTGTTGATTTATCCCACCCGTTATGGTCTGACGTCTCTGAAAACGGCGACGGATCGGTTTATGCAAGGTATACGTGTCCTGATGTCGTAACCAAGCCTCTATTTTCTTCAGTTTAGTATTTCGTTTTAAGGTGGAGGCCCCTCCATAGTCTCCGGGTTTCTTAGGGTCGTAGTAATACTTTCTTAATTGCGCGGCCATTTTTCCCATCTGGGTGTAGGTATCCTACTCTTCTTCTTGCTTCGCCTGAGCTTATACGGCGTAGTGGTCTCGACTAGTTGACTTTTGACTGTTAATGGCGTATGGACAGTTACTTGACTCTTGGGCTCACTTACTTGAATAGGCTGACTAGGTGTCTCGGCTATTTGACTGGATGTCTCGACGACGGCTGCTGGTAAAGTCCTGACTTCTGGTTTTTGTTCCTTGATATCCACTAGGCCTAAAGGCTTGTGTCTGTACTGATCTAGTCGATTCAGGTACCGTTGCAAGGTTTGTTGGTATACTCGGGCTTTTTCACGCGGTGGTAAATCTTCACTTTCCAAGACTTGTCGCATTTGTTGGTCCAAGTCACGCAGGCTATCATTTAGTGTGTCAGGTGGTGTATAAGGTTTTTCTAGCAGTCGAGGGTCGATTAGGAGCATTTTCTTAGCCATTACAAACCCACCACACTTTTCAACACATTTAAAATGGGGCCGAGTAAGGCGCCAATGAAACCACCTTGTTGGAGAATCTGTTTCCTTTTCTTGAGCGACAGTTTCTTACCCGTGAGCGCTCTCAGACTGTTTTGTGTCGCTGCAGCCGGCGCTTCTGACTCGGGGTCAGAGGAACTTTCCCTTTTAAGACATTGTGACAGCATTCACATATTGATTGGACGAGCTCCGGGGAAGCCGTTTTAATTACGGCCTTTACGGCGGCTGGCTTTGCCTCACCCAGAAAGCGCAACATGACCCCGTGCCATTTCATTCGGTTGGACATATTACTTGGGGACGTAGACAACTTGGTGTTGGTCAGGAAATATACGACTGCGTAAGCGGAGCTGATCCGGTGTTTCCTGTAGAAGGTCGAATAACAAATACTCGTGTGGAGTCGCTGTCGCGTCTTTAAAACTATCTTGAACATATGACACGCGGCCTGGATACATCTGTTTGGCCAGACTCGTAATTTGTGCCCCGTCGCGAGGATTCTTAAACACGACTAGGTAATGTGAATTCAGACTGATTGTCCTTTGTTCTTTGTTCTTACCAAAGAGGTTCTGGACTATATACATGACACTGAGGTTACGATGATGACTACCCTTAGTAAATAGTTTGGTTACCCTATCATCTGTCTCGGACATTAGGTCATCTATGACCACTAGCCGACGTCTATCACCTGTCCATTTTACCACGTCGGGTAGTCCCTCGTTAAATACAACACCCTTCATAGTCTCGTACATGGGTTGCCATTCTCCGTAGCACCATATATTCTCCTCTGGCATCGGAACGACAATGTCTGGGAGATGGGTCAGGAACTGCTGTACAAAGACGGATTTACCGAATCCCGTTGGGCCCGCGATCAAGGAAGTAAACGGATGTTTCCATCTAGGATCCATGACTACGAATGACCACCTAGCTAATCATGTCACGCATTTTTATTAGGTTCGAACCTACCTGGGACGACCGACCATGCTCACTACCCTCACTTTACCACCCGACTCCGTTTGTTTGTCGACCACCTGACACCTCTTATGTCGTCTATACAAACGGGAAGCTAATTAATGCATTACACGGGCTGATATCTTCTGAATCAATTAGCAAACCTGCCCCCACCGTTATCGAACTCATCTTCACTTAACCTGCCCACCTAGTTCAATTGATCTTTCCATTGTTAACCCCGATGCTCTGATTAAAAACCACACCTGACACTTAAAAAACCAGGAAGGAGCTGGAAGGCAAGAGGCAGGCCACAACCCACCCACCACGAGACATGAGGCATAGACGAGACATGAGACTAGAATGAGACATGAGATATATCTCATTGCTCATTGGTCAAACCGCTGCCTAGAGACCCCCTACTACTACTATCGTGAGTGTTAATAATATTAATCTTGGGGCTAGATTTGTATTTAGCTGTGTAGATTCTCTTTGGTCTCAGTCTAACCCTTGCAACAACCAAAGAATGATCCGTATCACAGTCAGCACTGTGGTAACTTCGAGTCAATGATATATGGTGCAGATGTTGTCTCCGTGTAATGATAAAGTCCAGCTGGTGCCAATGGCCGGATCTCGGATGTTTCCATGAGACCTTATGCAGCTCTTTTGGTTCAAAAAAGGAGTTTGTAATACATAGGTCATTTCTAGTGCAATGCTCCAGCAGCCTTTGCCCATTTTCATTCATGCGACCGATGTATTTTCCAAGGCACAATTTCCATGAACTCCTTGCCCACACGAGCATTGAAATCACCAAGCATATAAATGTAGTCAGATTTTGGAACTGCCTTGATCACGGAGTCTAACTCCTCATAGAACGAATCCTTCACATCATCAGAGGAATCGAGTGTCGGTGCATATGCAGTAATAATGGTGGCAAAACCACAAGAGGTTGCCAAGCGCAGGTATAATAGTCTTTTATTACCTCTCGCTGGAATTTCAATCATTCCCAGTAGCGAATTCTTCACTGCAAAGCCCACACCGTGTTGCCTTTTTTCTGCCTGTCCTCTACCCTTCCAAAAAAGGTGTAATTGTTTTCCCTGAGTGAACCTTCCTCAGCGAGACGAGTCTCCCGCAGGCCAGCAATATCAATGTTAAGACGATTGAGTTCCGCATTATTCACAGCCGTTTTTCTCACATGGTCAATATTGTTCAAGTCAGTGGAAAATCCTGGACACGTTATCTCTAATAGCCCTATCTTGCTGATCCGTGCCATTTTAAATTTGCAAACACAAACATATACACTGCTTAAAACCAGTGTCATTTTACATTTGCAAACACAAACATATACACTGCATAAAACCAGTGTCATTTTACATTTGCAAACACAAACATATACATTCCTATACATGTGACAACAATATATTCATGTTTGAGTAATCCTTTGCTCCCATGCAGCCAACAACCATTTAATAGAAAACTCTTTCACCCTCCAGTTATCCTCATTCACACTGATACCTTTTTTTTTTCTTCGTTTTTTTTTTTTTTTTTAATTCCATACAACAAAGTGTGCATTTACAAGGTGTACTGTTTTTTTTTTTTTATTATTTCTTTTTGTTTGTTTGTGTATATCACAGAGTGTTGCCGTTTGTTAGTGTTATGTGACACATGCGCGAGTCCAACAAATACATATACATATATACTTATGATAATGTGACACCTATGGCATAGTGCATGTACACACGCCATTCCTGCATCTTGCATATCTTCCACCCGTATCCTCTTGTTTTCATGCGCCCGTAGTCATAATCAAAACAAATATAAACGCATTCCCGAGTGCATTCTATATGACACATCACCAAAGCTGTCCCATCCAGAGAAGTATATTAGGTGGCGTTTGCAGCTCGCGCGCAACAGATAGATAGATTGAGGGAGAGATTGAGAGAGAGAGAGAGAGAGAGAGAGAGAGAGAGAGAGAGAGAGAGAGAGAGAGATTGAGAGAGAGAGATAGATAGATTGAGGGAGAGAGAGATAGATAGATAGATAGATTGAGGGAGAGAGAGAGAGAGAGAGATTGAGAGAGAGAGAGAGAGAGATTGAGAGAGAGAGAGAGAGAGAGAGAGAGAGAGAGAGAGAGAGAGAACAATATATTAAGGAGTTGTTGTTGTTTTTTTTTTTTGGGGGGGGGGGGGGGGGGGGGTTGAATAATCAATGACTGAAAATATCTTTAATCCAAATCTACACGTGGTGAATCAGCGGATGAACGAGAAGGAGCTGAGAAAGGATATTTTTTTTTTGGGTGGGGGGGGGGGGGGTGGCGGTTAATTCTAAGGAGTGTGGCAATGAAGCAAAAGGTGGTGGGGGGGGGGGGGAGCGAAAAGGCGGTAGTTCTTAGGTCGAGAACAAAAATAATGTCAGTCCATTCGGTAAATGCACACAATCATCAACAATACAACAGTGACAACAATAATGTCATCTACAATACCAGCAGCATTATAGGGAAAGAAGTCAGATCAACCCTTTCAAGGACTGAATTGGATAACAATAAGTTGACAATGGATAATTAAACATAAATGTGAAGCGGTAAAAGTTGATTATAAAATGTAATTAAGTATAAACTAAACACATTTTCTATAAGTAAACTAATAGTGTTATTATTGACATTATAAAATCTGACTAAATAGTTGACTATTTTATTTAATAAGGAACACTAAAGAGATTTTAAAGTTCGTTAATGATATTATTCTAGGTATACAATTTTCTTTGTCTAAATTTCAGTAACCTCCCTTGTAACAATATTAGATGTTTATGTAGTAATAATAGAATGTTAGTAATTCCGCAGAATGCTTGAACATAAGAATTAATAAGTGTAGTGATCAATCAAGGCATTACTATCATGTTATTATATTTTAAATATTCTCTTTGCAAACATAATTACATCCTTGCTTTACCGACTGTTGCTGGTAGGCTCAAGGTGATGCAGGCAAAGGCATACTTCAGAGTAGCTGCAGACACAAACCACCCACTGCATGAGGCGCTTGATGCAGTTAAGGGTAAGAGACTGATAAGAGGGAAATCATGGATGGCTCAGGCGGAGGATACGATCAGACAGGTGTGCCCCTTGGAGAACATTAGGCGAGGAGAGGAGTGGATCAGAGTGCCAGTGGAGCAGTCAGACTTGTGTAGAGTTATAATCACATTAAGCCGGGAGTGGCCAGCAGGGGCCACGGAAGTGGAAATCCAACAACTAATTCAGGATAATGCTCGCCCGCGTGATGTGATTATCTACACAGATGGTTCGGTGTCAAGAGGTGAGAGAAGTGGCTGGGGTTTCATAGCCAAAGCTAATGGTCGATGTTTGGGGCAGGAGAGCCTGGCATATAATACCACAACATCCAGCTTAAGAATGGAGGTGAAGGCAGTCAGTGCAGCTTTCCGCTGGATAGAGAATACGACACACACACACACACACACACACACACACACACACACACATCGTGATTGTAACTGACTCAGAAAGCATGCTGAGTGCTGAGTAGGGTGAGAACTCGCAAGCTTAGTGCCGAGTGGCCTGCTTCTCTTCGGAAGTCACGGGTGGCAAGCATCGTCTGGATCTTTTCTCCGGGGCATGCTGGTGTGTTGGGGAACGAACAGGCGGACAGATTGGCTGGCTCTGCAAAACTTGGTGGAGTATTGATGCATGATAAGGCAGATGTGGTTGCGGCATTGTGGGAGCACGTGTACACCTCGGAGGAGCAAATGGATCACCATGGTCTGGCAAGAATGCGACAGCGTGGAGTGACGAGGGTATCTGGCCGATGCTCGGCGCTTAGAGGAAAGGCGAGACGGACATATAATCAGATTGCTACTGGTACTATTGGGATTGGAACTCTTCGCTGGCTTCTGAGGATGGGGACGGAGCGCTTATGGGAATACCCCAAATGCTGTGATGTCGGTTCCTAAATCAATCAATCAATCAAAACATAATTGCACCAGCATTTGGAAGAGAGAGAGAGAGAGAGAGAGAGAGAGAGAGTGAGAGAGAGAGAGAGAGAGAGAGAATGAGGGAGATGGGTGCTGGGGGAGGGGGGAGAGAACCATTTGTTCAAAATGAATGAAATTTACAAATATAAATGACATTACCTCTAAACATAATATTTGTCTACACAAACCCCATAAACTTGCACGGCCTTTCGCCAATGGGAATGTAAGTGCATGCAGGCCTTGACAGTGCCAGACCAGGTTTTGTCCTGCCCACTTCGCCTAAACAGAGCAATAATACAGGTGGCCACTGAGTCTATTCCAAGAAGAGCGAGGAAAAATTGCAAACCATACTGGACTGAAGAACTACAAATTTTGGAGGACAAAGTTGAAGATACCAGGAAGACAGCAGAGAGAGAACAAACAACTGAAGCGTACATCTTTCTCAAAGCCATCTCAGCAAAATATAAGAGAACAGTAAATCAAACAACAAGAGATTGTTGGAGGGAAAAAACAGAAAACCTGAATTTTGACAGGGATGGAAACAAACTATGGAAACTAGTGAAAGCCATGAAAAATGAAGGACCTAGAAACAAACAAATAACAATTAAACAAGGAAATGCCTTGCTTACAGGAAAAAAGGTTGCAAATGCACTAATGGAACACTATGCCAGTGCAAACCACATTGATATTACAACCGAACAGAAGAAAGCAATCAAAGACAAACAGATACATCATAGTAATACAGAGACAGCACCAGAATATATGATGGAAAATCTAACAATGGAAGAAATGGGACAGGCAATGAATACCCTAAAAAAGAATAAATCACCGGGAAAGGATGGAATCACAAATGAAATGCTAATAGAACTAGGCACTAAGGCAAAAAAGAAATTACTAGCAGTCCTAAATCACAGCTGGAAGAGAGGAATAGTCCCACAGGCATGGAAGGAAGCTATACTAATACCAGTCCCAAATAAAGGAAAAGACCTGGAAGAACCAAATGGCTATCGACCTATCAGTCTACTTAGCTGTGTAGGAAAATTAATGGAACGCATTATCAATGGCAGGCTAACATGGCATCTGGAAGAAAACCAACTCTTAACACCACACCAAGCAGGATTCAGAAAGTACAGATCCAGAAAGTACAGATCCACTGAAGATCAAATAACCTATATAGCTCAGGAAATAGAGGATGCCTTCCAAGAGAAAAAACACACACTAGCAGTTTGGATAGATTTAGAAAAAGCATTTGATAAAGTATGGAAGGAAGGACTGAAAGTAGAACTGGAAAAAATGCATGTTTGTGGGTTAATGTATAAATGGATCAGCCACTACCTTGAGAACAAAACTGCCAGGACAATAGTACAAGGACAAACCAGCAAAATGATGCTGTTGGAGCAAGGTGTCCCCCAAGGAGGAGTTCTTTCACCAACATTATTCCTAGCATATATAAATGACATCACAGAAAATATTCCAGCCAGAGTACACACATCCTCCTTTGCAGATGACTTAGCAATATGGACATCTGAAGAATATATTAGTACAGCTAACAGCAGAATACAGCAAGCCTTATTAGCGCTAGAGGACTTGTCAAAATCATGGCTAGGGAAGATAAGTGAGGAGAAAACAACATGCACAGTGTTCTCCCCCTAAAATAAAACTCAGCATGGTATTGAATGGAAAAATATTGCGCCATGAAGAAAATCCAAACTATCTAGGAGAGTCACCTTTGATCGTCGTCTGACATGGAAGACACAGGTTGAGAAAAATCGAACAAGAGCAAGGCAAAGAATGGCAATCATGAAAAAGCTTGCTGGTACAACATGGGGAGCAGATGAGAAAGTTTTCAAGAAGTTATATACTGGACGGGTGAGGCCAGTACTGGAATATGGCATTGCAGCTTGGGCAACAGCAGCTTAGTCAATCTTTAACAAAATAAGTAGATTCCAAAATCAAGGAATGCGAATCATACCTGGAAGCCTGAAGACAACACCTGTTAGTAAATTACACAAGATCACTTGTTTACAACCAATGCAGGATAGAAGAGATAGCAGAGCCCAGCAACAAGCTGAAAAATTTAGAAGATTGACAGACCACCCTATGTATAGCAGGTTTAATGGTTTTGGAAAGGGAAGACTGAAGCGTAGCAACTTTGTAGCAACTGCAAAACAAAAGATTAGTGCAGATCCTATACTTAACATATCAATACTCAAACCCATTTACAATGCAGACAAGTTCCTAGCTTGGAGACAGCAGCAACTGCCTGGGATGATAGAAAACATTCCTGGTATTGAGAAAAAGAACACTCAGAATGAAACCGAATAAAGAAAAATAACCCTAAACTACACAAAAGAAAATTACCCAAGCAGCAATTTGACCCATGCATATACAGATGGATCAGCCAAAAATGCAATACAAAATGGAGGAGGAGGAATTCTCCTAAATTTAAAAAATGGAATGAAAAAAACACAGTCAGTGGCAATTGGAAAATTTTCAAGTAACTTCAAAGCGGAGGTAGAGACTTTGAAAACTGCAGCAGAGATGCTCTTGATGGAGGAAAATAAAGAGAAGCAAATAGCTATCTTCACAGATGTAAAGTCAGCTGTCTCAATACTGAAGAGCAAAAACAGCACAGAACTAGCTGACCAAAGAGTATCACTCCATGGTCTATGCCAGAGATCCAAAAAGTTGTAATACAGTGGATCCCATCACACTGCAGTATACCTGGAAATGAAGAGGCTGATAGACTAGCAAAAGAGGGCCTAACCTATAATGAGGCAAAGAGGTTTATAAAAATCACTTATAGAACCAAATGGGAATCAGAGCATCCAGGCCACCAGAAGGATGATGCATATTACAAACTCGACCGAAGAGAACAAGTAGCAATCTTCAGACTCCGCACAGGACATAACAGGCTGAAATACCACTTGTTCAATAAACTAAAGATAGGAGATACCGATGAATGTAATTGTGGAACTGGAAAAATGACATCTAAACATTTGCTGCAGGTGTGCCCAATATATGCAGAACAGAGAAAGATATTTTGGTCCACACCTGCTTCATTTGAGGACAAGCTCTATGGAGATATCAACAAGCTCAAGTTGACTACAGCTTACTTTAACTACATTCGGTTGACATCTAAAGGTGCATGAAGATGTATTCAGACTGCCACACTTCATAACACAGGTATGTCGGTTACGAAATCGTCCAAGAGACACGAAATGGAATATTGCTTGGATAGCAAATCCATTACATGCAAAGTCCGAATCGAAAGCTTACTGTGTGGATGTCATCGGCAGACTGCATTCTTCTGGTTTCCGGAAGAACAGCCTATGGTGAATGGCAAGCCCAATATACGGAAGTGAGGCTGAGCAGCCATGTGCAGGACGTGACGATTCCTTAGGTGAGCCCAGTACCAGAGCGCTGTGTGTCGGCTCTGCAAGTATGGAAGCCTCCTTGGATGGCGGGGAATGCCCATGGTCTGCCCTGCCTTCCCTTGAGGGCTGACCAGGATGTCCTTGGCTGTTCTATATGGGCCAGCTGGGATGGGGGATAACACCACAACAGTGAGAGTCACATGTCCTAAGAAACCCCCGGAAATGTTAACCCGGTCAACAAATGCCCGCAGAAGTCGGATGTATCGGCCTAACGGCGCAACAACGCAGCTCTGCTGTAAACAGGCACAACGCAATCACGTCCGAAAAAAAGTCCGGATGAACGCAGAAGAAGAAGAAGAAGAAGAAGAAGAAGAAGAAGAAGAAGAAGAAGAAGAAGAAGAAGAAGAAGAAGAAGAAGAAGAAGAAGAAGAAGAAGAAGAAGAAGAAGAAGAAGAAGAAGAAGAAGAAGAAGAAAAAGAAGAAGAAGAAGAAGAAGAAGAAGAAGAAGAAGAAGAAGAAGAAGAAGAAGAAGAAGAAGAAGAAGAAGAAGAAGAAGAAGAAGAACGAACGAACGAACGAACGAACGAACGAACGAACGAACGAACGAACGAACGAACGAACGAACAGACTTTATTTTCAAAGGGTAACAAATTGGGCACGCAGGCCCGTCTTACATTGAGCCCTTCCAATCACTCATCTTTCTTTCATCAACAGTGCATAGGAAAAAAAACATTGTCACATGAATTTTGTAAACATAAACAAGGCATATTACTATGTTATGAGACACATCAACCACCCACCCACACGTCTCCCATTCACTCCAACTCCACCACCCAACCACACACATACCCACACACACATACATGCCCCTATCCATCCACCACATCCCTACACCTACACATCTCCCCACCCATACACACCTCTCACCCACCACACACCCCATCCACCCACACCCCAAGCACACATACATTCCCCACCCCACACATCCCCCACCCACACACATCCACCCACCTACACACATATCCTCTACCCGTCCCATTACCCACCAACAATCACTCACTCACATATCCTCCTCCACCCACACACCTCCAATCACCCAGCCAAACACACATTCCTCAGCCACACCCCCCCCACACACACACATATTCCGCACCTACCCACACAAATTCCGCACCCAGCCACATAATCTCCCATCTCCCCCAGCCCAATCACAGATCCCGAGCCCACCCCTACAAACATCCCCCACCATCTCCTAACCTACACACACTCACCCACCCACATATCCTCTACCCACCCACACATCCTCTACCCACCCATCCCCCAACCAAACATCCTTTAACCACACACCCTTACTCATATACAATCACCCACCCACACATCCTCTACCCAGCCACACATCCTCCACCCACCCATCCCCAAGCCACACATCCCTTAACCACACACCCCTACCCATATACACAAACATCCCAACCCACGCACAATCTCCCCGCCCATACACACATCCCTCACACACATCCCCACCCACCACCACATCCCCCATTCACAAACACACACCTCCCATCCACGCACACACAACCCGCACATACATCCCCAACCCATACACTCATCCCCTCACACATCCCTAGACACACGTACTTATCCCTCAACCACTAACACCCACACATAACTCACTCACTCATCAAAACATACATCTCCTATCTACCCACCCACACTCACACACCCCAACCACCCATCTAAACACACATCCCCCACCCTCACACACATCCTTCACCCACCCACACACCCAATCACACCCCACCCACCCACACATACATCCTTTATCCACACCCAGCTCCCCTCCCACGCAACACCACACCCACACACATCCCAAAGACACATCCCTCACCCACACACACATCTCCCCACACATCTCCTACCCATCCACACATCCCCCAACTACAATCACCCTCACTACCCACACATACATCCTCCATCCAGCCACACACACCCCCACCCAGCCAGACATATCCCCTACCCACACACACACATCCCCAAGGTTTCGAAATGCGTTAACAGTCGTAAAAACAGTTCCAAATGCAGACTGTTACAGTGATCACAGATTAATTACAGGCACATTGAGGGTAAAGTTAAAGAAAGTCAAGTATACAGCAGGAAACCCTAAATATGACTTGTGCAAATTGAAAACTGACAAAGAAATACAAGATAATTTTAACATAGAAGTAAAGAACAAATTTGATATATTGTCTGATCTAGAGACCCTGTTTCAAGATGTAGATGGTCAATGGGAAACGATGAAGAATTCAATCAGTTTCGCAGCAGAAAAAACTATTCCAAAAGTAAAGAAAGTGGGCCGTAAGACATGGATGACTGAAGAAATTTTACAACTAATGGAAACAAGAAGAAAGAACAAAAATAATCCTGCCAAATATGAAGAAATTCACAGAAAAGTGAGAACCTTATGTAAGGAGGCAAAAGAAACATGGCTTGAGGAAAATTGCAAAGAAATTGAAAAACAACACAACAGAAACAATGCGAAACTAATGCACAAAAGAATTCAGGAGCTTACTAATCAAAGAACACGTACATCAGCAGGCTGCCTAAAGACAAAAGATGGAAGAGTCATAATAGAAAAAGATCAGATATTACATGAATGGTCAGATTACGTGAAAAACCTGTGTGACGATAACAGAGACGAACAGTATGATGTTCAAAATAATAATGAAGGACCAGCAATT
This sequence comes from Cepaea hortensis, assembly GCA_963921405.1. NCBI lineage: Eukaryota > Metazoa > Mollusca > Gastropoda > Stylommatophora > Helicidae > Cepaea > Cepaea hortensis. The sequence goes on from OY992889.1 coordinate 17,248,903, forward strand.
TTGAAGATGGAGGTTCAGAATGCTCTTAACCATATGAAATCTGGCACGACCCCCGGTTCAGACAGCGTCACAACAGAAATGATTAATGCTTTAGAAGATTATGGAATAGATCAAGTTACCAGTCTGCTTAATACAATATATGATACTGGAAATATGCCTCAGGAGTTATGTAATTCTGTATTTATTGCAATCCCAAAGAAATCAGGAGCCTTGGAATGTGATCAACATCGAACAATTAGTATAATGAGTCACATCACGAAGATTTTGCTAAGAATTATCATGCAAAGAGTTAGGAGGAAAATACAACCTGAAATAGGAGAAGAACAATGTGGGTTTGTGGAAGGCAAGGGTACAGTAAATGCTGTGTATATACTGAGAAACATAATCGAACGTTCTATAGAAGTAAACAAAGATCTACACCTTTGCTTTATTGACTACACAAAGGCTTTTGATAAAGTGAGACATGTCAACATGATAAGGATGCTTGAAGATCTACAAATTGATGGAAAAGATCTTAGACTTGTAAAAAACATATATTGGAAACAACAAGCTGCCATAAGAGTTGATAATGAAGTAAGCCAATATCAGCCTATTAAAAGGGGTGTGAGACAGGGATGTGTAATGTCTCCAGATCTGTTTTCCCTGTACAGTGAAAGTATTTTCAGAAATATTGAAGATATGGAAGGAATCAACATTGGGGGACGATGCATCAATAACATTAGATATGCAGATGATACAGTCTTGATTGCAGACAATGAACAGGACCTGCAAAATTTAGTAGATGCGATTGTTACACACAGTGAACAACTAGGGTTAGAATTAAATTGTAAAAAGACACAAATTATGGTCGTCACTAGGAAGGACGAAATACCACAATGTAATATACAAGTAAATGGGAATATTCTTCAACAAGTGAGCAGGTACAATTATCTCGGAACAGTAATAACATCTGATGGGAGATGCCTTGAAGAAATTAGAACAAGAATCGCCATGACAAAAGTAGCCTTTAGCAGATGGATCAGCCAAAAATGCAATACAAAATGGAGGAGGAGGAATTCTCCTAAATTTAAAAAATGGAATGAAAAAAACACAGTCAATGGCAACTGGAAAATTTTCAAGTAACTTCAAAGCGGAGGTAGAGACTTTGAAAACTGCAGCAGAGATGCTCTTGATGGAGGAAAATAAAGAGAAGCAAATAGCTATCTTCACAGATGTAAAGTCAGCTGTCTCAATACTGAAGAGCAAAAACAGCACAGAACTAGCTGACCAAAGAGTATCACTCCATGGTCTATGCCAGAGATCCAAAAAGTTGTAATACAGTGGATCCCATCACACTGCAGTATACCTGGAAATGAAGAGGCTGATAGACTAGCAAAAGAGGGCCTAACCTATAATGAGGCAAAGAGGTTTATAAAAATCACTTATAGAACCAAATGGGAATCAGAGCATCCAGGCCACCAGAAGGATGATGCATATTACAAACTCGACCGAAGAGAACAAGTAGCAATCTTCAGACTCCGCACAGGACATAACAGGCTGAAATACCACTTGTTCAATAAACTAAAGATAGGAGATACCGATGAATGTAATTGTGGAACTGGAAAAATGACATCTAAACATTTGCTGCAGGTGTGCCCAATATATGCAGAACAGAGAAAGATATTTTGGTCCACACCTGCTTCATTTGAGGACAAGCTCTATGGAGATATCAACAAGCTCAAGTTGACTACAGCTTACTTTAACTACATTCGGTTGACATCTAAAGGTGCATGAAGATGTATTCAGACTGCCACACTTCATAACACAGGTATGTCGGTTACGAAATCGCCCAAGAGACACGAAATGGAATATTGCTTGGATAGCAAATCCATTACATGCAAAGTCCGAATCGAAAGCTTACTGTGTGGATGTCATCGGCAGACTGCATTCTTCTGGTTTCCGGAAGAACAGCCTATGGTGAATGGCAAGCCCAATATACGGAAGTGAGGCTGAGCAGCCATGTGCAGGACGTGACGATTCCTTAGGTGAGCCCAGTACCAGAGCGCTGTGTGTCGGCTCTGCAAGTATGGAAGCCTCCTTGGATGGCGGGGAATGCCCATGGTCTGCCCTGCCTTCCCTTGAGGGCTGACCAGGATGTCCTTGGCTGTTCTATATGGGCCAGCTGGGATGGGGGATAACACCACAACAGTGAGAGTCACATGTCCTAAGAAACCCCCGGAAATGTTAACCCGGTCAACAAATGCCCGCAGAAGTCGGATGTATCGGCCTAACGGCGCAACAACGCAGCTCTGCTGTAAACAGGCACAACGCAATCACGTCCGAAAAAAAGTCCGGATGAACGCAGAAGAAGAAGAAGAAGAAGAAGAAGAAGAAGAAGAAGAAGAAGAAGAAGAAGAAGAAGAAGAAGAAGAAGAAGAAGAAGAAGAAGAAGAAGAAGAAGAAGAAGAAGAAGAAGAAGAAGAAGAAGAAGAAGAAGAAGAAAGAAGAAGAAGAAGAAGAAGAAGAAGAAGAAGAAGAAGAAGAAGAAGAAGAAGAAGAAGAAGAAGAAGAAGAAGAAGAAGAAGAAGAAGAAGAAGAAGAAGAAGAAGAAGAAGAAGAAGAAGAAGAAGAAGAAGAAGAAGAAGAAGAACGAACGAACGAACGAACGAACGAACGAACGAACGAACGAACGAACGAACGAACGAACGAACGAACGAACAGACTTTATTTTCAAAGGGTAACAAATTGGGCACGCAGGCCCGTCTTACATTCAGCCCTTCCAATCACTCATCTTTCTTTCATCAACAGTGCATAGGAAAAAAACATTGTCACATGAATTTTGTAAACATAAACAAGGCATATTACTATGTTATGAGACACATCAACCACCCACCCACACGTCTCCCATTCACTCCAACTCCACCACCCAACCACACACATACCCACACACACATACATGCCCCTATCCATCCACCACATCCCTACACCTACACATCTCCCCACCCATACACACCTCTCACCCACCACACACCCCATCCACCCACACCCCAAGCACACATACATTCCCCACCCCACACATCCCCCACCCACACACATCCACCCACCTACACACATATCCTCTACCCGTCCCATTACCCACCAACAATCACTCACTCACATATCCTCCTCCACCCACACACCTCCAATCACCCAGCCAAACACACATTCCTCAGCCACACCCCCCCCCCCCACACACACACACATATTCCGCACCTACCCACACAAATTCCGCACCCAGCCACATAATCTCCCATCTCCCCCAGCCCAATCACAGATCCCGAGCCCACCCCTACAAACATCCCCCACCATCTCCTAACCTACACACACTCACCCACCCACATATCCTCTACCCACCCACACATCCTCTACCCACCCATCTCCCAACCAAACATCCTTTAACCACACACCCTTACTCATATACAATCACCCACCCACACATCCTCTACCCAGCCACACATCCTCCACCCACCCATCCCCAAGCCACACATCCCTTAACCACACACCCCTACCCATATACACAAACATCCCAACCCACGCACAATCTCCCCGCCCATACACACATCCCTCACACACATCCCCACCCACCACCACATCCCCCATTCACAAACACACACCTCCCATCCACGCACACACAACCCACACATACATCCCCAACCCATACACTCATCCCCTCACACATCCCTAGACACACGTACTTATCCCTCAACCACTAACACCCACACATAACTCACTCACTCATCAAAACATACATCTCCTATCTACCCACCCACACTCACACACCCCAACCACCCATCTAAACACACATCCCCCACCCTCACACACATCCTTCACCCACCCACACACCCAATCACACCCCACCCACCCACACATACATCCTTTATCCACACCCAGCTCCCCTCCCACGCAACACCACACCCACACACATCCCAAATACACATCCCTCACCCACACACACATCTCCCCACACATCTCCTACCCATCCACACATCCCCCAACTACAATCACCCTCACTACCCACACATACATCCTCCATCCAGCCACACACACCCCCACCCAGCCAGACATATCCCCTACCCACACACACACATCCCCAAGGTTTCGAAATGCGTTAACAGTCGTAAAAACAGTTCCAAATGCAGACTGTTACAGTGATCACAGATTAATTACAGGCACATTGAGGGTAAAGTTAAAGAAAGTCAAGTATACAGCAGGAAACCCTAAATATGACTTGTGCAAATTGAAAACTGACAAAGAAATACAAGATAATTTTAACATAGAAGTAAAGAACAAATTTGATATATTGTCTGATCTAGAGACCCTGTTTCAAGATGTAGATGGTCAATGGGAAACGATGAAGAATTCAATCAGTTTCGCAGCAGAAAAAACTATTCCAAAAGTAAAGAAAGTGGGCCGTAAGACATGGATGACTGAAGAAATTTTACAACTAATGGAAACAAGAAGAAAGAACAAAAATAATCCTGCCAAATATGAAGAAATTCACAGAAAAGTGAGAACCTTATGTAAGGAGGAAAAAGCAACATGGCTTGAGGAAAATTGCAAAGAAATTGAAAAACAACACAACAGTAACAATGCGAAACTAATGCACAAAAGAATTCAGGAGCTTACTAATCAAAGAACACGTACATCAGCAGGCTGCCTAAAGACAAAAGATGGAAGAGTCATAATAGAAAAAGATCAGATATTACATGAATGGTCAGATTACGTGAAAAACCTGTGTGACGATAACAGAGACGAACAGTATGATGTTCAAAATAATAATGAAGGACCAGCAATTTTGAAGATGGAGGTTCAGAATGCTCTTAACCATATGAAATCTGGCAAGACCCCCGGTTCAGACAGCGTCACAACAGAAATGATTAATGCTTTAGAAGATTATGGAATAGATCAAGTTACCAGTCTGCTTAATACAATATATGATACTGGAAATATGCCTCAGGAGTTATGTAATTCTGTATTTATTGCAATCCCAAAGAAATCAGGAGCCTTGGAATGTGATCAACATCGAACAATTAGTATAATGAGTCACATCACGAAGATTTTGCTAAGAATTATCATGCAAAGAGTTAGGAGGAAAATACAACCTGAAATAGGAGAAGAACAATGTGGGTTTGTGGAAGGCAAGGGTACAGTAAATGCTGTGTATATACTGAGAAACATAATCGAACGTTCTATAGAAGTAAACAAAGATCTACACCTTTGCTTTATTGACTACACAAAGGCTTTTGATAAAGTGAGACATGTCAACATGATAAGGATGCTTGAAGATCTACAAATTGATGGAAAAGATCTTAGACTTGTAAAAAACATATATTGGAAACAACAAGCTGCCATAAGAGTTGATAATGAAGTAAGCCAATATCAGCCTATTAAAAGGGGTGTGAGACAGGGATGTGTAATGTCTCCAGATCTGTTTTCCCTGTACAGTGAAAGTATTTTCAGAAATATTGAAGATATGGAAGGAATCAACATTGGGGGACGATGCATCAATAACATTAGATATGCAGATGATACAGTCTTGATTGCAGACAATGAACAGGACCTGCAAAATTTAGTAGATGCGATTGTTACACACAGTGAACAACTAGGGTTAGAATTAAATTGTAAAAAGACACAAATTATGGTCGTCACTAGGAAGGACGAAATACCACAATGTAATATACAAGTAAATGGGAATATTCTTCAACAAGTGAGCAGGTACAATTATCTCGGAACAGTAATAACATCTGATGGGAGATGCCTTGAAGAAATTAGAACAAGAATCGCCATGACAAAAGTAGC